>RXID01016399.1:0-119571 GCA_005019695.1 Trichopus zeylanicus subsp. travancoricus | reverse complement strand
TAACAGGCTAAAATCTAAACCATCGACTTACAAATACTTTTGTCAAAAAAAAAAACTTAAAATATAGCAACTATAAAATGAAAGAGAAATACTTCGCCAATTTTTTATATGATTCGTATAAATATTCAATTCTACGATTCAAATGTACGAACGAATTTTAAATTTTATTGAGTTTATCCATATATTTAGACTGTGAATTTGAATATTTACCATCAAAATTTGTCATTGTCCAACCTAAATTTCTTTATAAAACGAAAACCCAGACAAATTTTATTTTAAAATTATATTCTTATATTTAATATTATCAATTAAATAATTTATAAGGACCACTTATCCCTTTATATTATTAAATTGAAAGCGCCTAAATAATCAATATTTGTCACATGGCGAGGGACTTCTTTAAAAGATTAAAAAGACTTGAAGCATCTTCGTACATAATTTCAAAAGATTTCAGGGATTAATATTTGATTATCTCTTATTGTCTTTGTTGTTAGCAAAACAGCAAAAAAAATAAAATATTGGGATAAATTACGTTTGTTTATGTAATTTTGATAAACGATTGGGAGTTATTTGCAAATGGAATTTTGGCGAATTTTAAATAATTTTATAAGGTTTTTAAAAATTTATTTAGAAAATAGAATTATTTTTAATAAACACCCTTTATATTATCTTTAATGCAAACAAATTGTTCGTTTCGTGAAATTTCACATATTTCAAAATTTTAAAAATATAATATTTAAAAATTCTGATTCTATATTTATTTTATAAGATATATAAATTCAAAAATTTCAAATTTAATATTTATTTTATTATACTTGTAAATTCAAGAGTTATAAATTTTATATTTTATCCGAATATAAAGTCTAGAGTTTAGTATATGATTTTACGTGTCAAATTTAAAAATTCAAAATTCAAAAATTTAATTAATTTCGAAAATTAATAAATCTTAAATTTGCTAAAATTTAAGAATTTTTAAATTTTTAAAAATTGATAATTTTAAGGATTTAAAAATTAAAGAATTTTGAAATTTTCATAAAATAAATATGTAAGGGAATTATTGGTGGGAATTCGAATCTCCGAGCCAGGTACATGACTTTGAAAATAAGAACTCTAGGAACATGAAAGCTGTTGGAGATGGGTCCCACCACAATATCCTATCGAGTTCCACGTTCATTCGAGTCGATTTCAACGATTAAGAAAGGTTTTTTTGCTAAATAACCATCTCAATAAAAAAATTTGCAAAGTAGTCCTCCACGAGAAATATATTGTTTTGGCAAATACCTAAATCATCGAGCCACTATTAGCGTACCGAAAGAAAGAGGATAATTCTCGCCAGTGTAATCGGGCCCGTCCGGACTAGATCCTTTTCAAGTTCGAGCCCAAATCCAAATTACAATATTCAAATTCGAATTGATCCGAACTAATTTTTCAGACCGATTTGTTCTTTCTGTTGATCCGAAGCCAAAAAACCTCAAACTCAAATTTTTAAAAAATAGGATTGGGCCGAACCGAATCGGACTTTCAGGCCATCCGAGTTAATTGACAGTCTAGTTCAATTTTTAAATTTTTTTTTTTTTTTATAACTATTTTGCTTACCGAGAACCCGAGTAAAATTGATATAGTCATGTGCGAAGAACATATTCTGACACCAAATCCGACCGAACCCGATTTTAAATTTAGATTTAAACAGTAGACCCGACCCACTAATCAGCATGATATTCTCACCAATCTTTTTTTTTTTTCAACGGCAGGAAACTTCGTCCCCTGAAGAAATTTCCGAAATCAATACCATAAAGTTGTATATAACTATATATACAAAGGAAGAAGCAACGGAAGAAAGACGAGGTTCCTAAACCATCTTTCTTGTTTTCCAGAGAGAGAGAGTGAGATGACGGAGACGACGCCGAAGCACACGCAGACGGTGGCCGGATGGGCGGCTCTCGAGCCCAACGGGAAGATCACTCCCCACTTCTTCAAAAGACGGTACTCCGATTCGCCTTTTTTTCCTTTTCTTTCTCTCTATCGTTCTTGTACTGGCGCCGACGAGCGAGAGAAACAATCGATTCGTCTTTCTCCTTTCCTTCTCTTCATCGTTCTTGTACTAGCCAATGAGTGGCAGAAACAATCGACGCCATAATCTTCTGTTGAAAGTCCTGAAGATGGCTGAAACCGAAATATTTTCTCAGGGAAAACGGAGCCGATGATGTGACGATAAAGATACTGTTTTGCGGGATGTGTCACACAGATTTGCATTTCATCAGGAACGACTGGGGCATCACCTACTACCCCCTTGTCCCCGGGTATGCTTTTTCTCTCTCGCTCTAATTTTCTCTTTCATCACTCCTGATGCTCGCCGGAGTATTCCACTCCGGCGTGTTGCAGACGGAGGAGGAAGAAACTGGGGAAGCACGGCCCTGAAGTCCTTAGGGTTAGTTTAGTAAATTTGCAGCAGTTAGAACAATACCGAAGATGATGATAGGCTGGCCCACCTAGGACAAGTAGGTTGGCTTTATCTAGAAATATCCACTAATCAAGGAAACTTTTTCATTTTCATCCCTATAATTTTTAGGTTTATATGCAAATATTCATTTAGTCGGAAAAACAGCTCGATGATGGCATTAATAACTAGCATTTAACGTGAACTCTATAACGGAAAAACAGCTCGATGATGGCATTAATAAAGCCTTCAAGTCTATAATAAAATCTCAGGCATGAGATCACCGGCGTGATCACGAAGATCGGAAGCAATGTAAAAGAGTTCAAGGTCGGCGACCGAGTAGGCGTCGGCTGCCTCGCCGCGTCGTGTCTCGACTGCGAATTTTGTGAGGAATCGATGGAGAACTACTGCTCCCAGACACAGTTCACCTACAACGGCATCTTCTGGGATGGCAGCATCACCTACGGCGGCTACTCCAAGATGCTCGTCGCAGATCGCAGGTATTATTACTATTATTATTGTTGTTGTCGTCGTCGTCGTCGTCGTCGTCGTCGTCGTTGCGGCTGATGTTATGGACTCGGTCGAAGATTTGTTGTGCATGTGCCGGACAGCTTGCCGCTGGACAAGGCGGCCCCGCTGCTGTGCGCTGGGATCACGGTGTTCAGCCCGATGCGGCAGCACAACATGCTGCAGGCGGGGAAGAAGCTCGGGGTGGTTGGTCTTGGAGGACTAGGTCACATCGCCGTCAAGTTCGGGAAGGCGTTCGGGCTGCATGTCACCGTGATCAGCACCTCCGCTTCTAAGGAGGCGGAGGCCCGGGGACATCTTGGCGCCGATAACTTCATTCTCAGCTCCGACGACAACCAAATGAAGGTAACCTCTCAACCTCTTGAGATTTGACAAAATATAAAATATGTATGCCTGGTATGAGTTTTTCTCTGAAATGAAATGCAGAATGGAGCAAGGAGTTTGGACTTCATAATAGACACTGTGTCTGCACAGCACTCCTTGGGACCAATTCTGGAACTGCTCAAAGTGAGTGGAAAACTGGCGCTGGTTGGTGCTCCAGACAAGCCTATTGATCTCCCTTCTTTCCCACTCATTTTTGGTATGCCTAACTTGTTTAATATCAATACGTGATAAATACTGTATAAATTCGGTTGAATACCAAACTCTGTACGTTCTACATCCATCCAAACGAATACAAGAACTCCGTCAAGGCAGTTCAACCTTACTGTGAAAGCAAACACTTGCAGGTAAGAGGACACTGTCAGGAAGCATAATAGGAGGAATGAAGGAGACGCAAGAGATGATGGACTTGTGTGGGCAGCTGAATATCACCTCTGATGTTGAGCTCGTGAAGCCGGACTACATCAATGAGGCCTTGGACAGGCTCTCAAGGAACGATGTCCGCTACCGTTTCGTGATTGACATCAGCTCAGAGGCAAGTCGTCTCTGATCCTGCTTCAGCAAGACTGGCAGTCTATTGGTTGACCAACCTAGAAATTGTTGTGGCTCTGTCTATTTATAAAAGAAGAGTTCATCCATAAAGGAAGCTGAGTTACATATCTTCTATGAGGACTCGTATCTCCGTCAACTACAAGATTATAGATGTGCTATTGCAAGGAAGTATGTTCATTATTTGGAGCTGTTTGTAAAATAATTAAGAGACAAATTTGCAAAAGAACCATATATTAAGTGGAATTCATAAAATATCATTTGAAGAAACTCTGATATGGAACCCTTTCAGAAATATTATTGAAGTACAAAGAGAGCAAAGAAATTAGAGAACAGCACAGTTCAAAACTAGGAAATATTATGTACAGAAGGAAGCAAGATATGTTAGAGAGGTAGGAGTAGCACAGGGCATGGGATGAACTCGGCCAATAGATTTGCATCCACATGCTTCGAATGGATTGCTTCCATGCTTAACACCACTAAATCTAAGTTCAGGTCATCAGCAACCTCACCTATAATCGCTGTCGGCTTCTTTCCCTCGCCAAGCCGCTCCATCAATCCAAATTCCTGAAAGCCACCTTCTGAGAGATGCCAGCGGATGCTAGACATTTGTGTGTCATGCTCAGGAACTGATTCTTTTGGCTTATCACCAATAACTGTGAAAATTAAATAGTTCTATACTTTCAAAAATAGTTTTCCTAATAAGAGGATTAAGATATCAAGTTCAGGGCATATACCGACTACAGTGATGTCTGCTCCATACTTCTTTGCCAATGCAGTGGTGGTTGCTGCAGCCTGCAAGACTGGCAATATTAAGGAAATACAAACTGGGAGGTCAATAGTAAGAATATAAGTAATTCATTGAGTGGCCAAAGGAAAACAAATTTAAAGATCAGAATCAATATCACCTAGTAAAATTACCAGCAACTTGGAGCTATTCAGTCAAGAAGACTTGATACAAATTAAACCAAACAACACTTGTCATTGCAAAATACCAAATTGACCTTGCTTTAAGAGTCACAAATGATAATCTTAAAAAGTTTTGAACAAAAAACTGGTCTCCTCCTTGGAGAAGAATGCCCCTTATATAATGAATACAAGCTGAAGTTTAGGTACAATTAGCATATTCTAAATAAGGCATATCCTAAATAAGGAAAATATAGAGAATTTACAATCATAATTACGGGTATAAAATCAGCCATAGAATCTACTAACTTTGGTATAAAATCAGCCATAAAATCTTCTAACTTTAGTATAAAATCAGCCATAGAATATGCTAATTTTGGTATAAAATCAGCCATAGAATCTGCTAACTTTGAATGACTGGCTAATTCCTTTGACATCCCCCTCAAATTGATGCTGGTAAGTCAACAAGCATCAATTTGCTAATAAGAAAGTTATGTCGCTGTCGTGTCATTGGTTTGGTGAAAATATCCGTAATCTGTAGAGTAGTGGAGATATGTGGAAGAGTGATAACTTGGCGATCATAGGCCTCCCGGATAGAGTGACAGTTAACCTCTATGTGCTTTGTGCGTTCATGGTAGACAGGATTGACTGCAATTTGAATGGCACTAGTATTGTCAGCATGTAAGGGAGTAGGTTGATCTTGAGTGAAACCAATCTCTGTTAAAAGACCACGTAACCAAATGATCTCTGAGCATGCATTAGACATGGCACGATATTCCGCCTCAGTGGATAATTTGGAGACCGAGTCTTGCTTCTTGCATTTCCAAGAGATAAGAGCATCACCAAGAAACATACACTATCCTGTAGTTGATTTTCTTGTATCCGGACAACTAGCCCAATCTGCATCACTATAGGCTTGTATTTTGAGGGAAGAACCAGTAGGGAAGAATAAGCCACGACTTTGTGTGTCCAGGATATATCTGATGATGCGGCGGACTGCAGATACGTGGAGATGTCGAGGGGCTTGCATGAACTTGTTGACAATATGGACAGCATAAGAGATGTCTGGGCGGGTGATAGTTAGATAGATAAGACTTCCAACCAGCTTGCGATATAAAGTGGGATCCTCAAGAAGTTCCTCTTCACCCCGTCGATATTTTACATTAATTTCCATTGGGGTGTCAACAGAATTAGTGTTTGTGAGTCCTGCTAGCTGAACCAAATCCATAATATACTTGTGTTGATTCAAGAAGATACCTTGAGGCTGATGATGCACCTCTAACCCCAAAAAATAGATGAGTGGGCCGAGATCTTTCATATGGAAAGTAGAGTGCAATAAATTCTGAAGTTTAGATATAGCTTCCATATCAGAACCGGTGATGACAATGTCATCCACATAAACAAGAAGAACAACTATACCCTTGGATGTCTGTTGGAGAAAAAGTGAGGAGTCATATTGGCTTTGTGTAAATGAAAAACTAAGGAGGGTCGATCGAAACTTTTCAAACCATACTCGTGGTGTCTGCTTTAATCCATACAAAGAGCGTTTTAGTTTGCAAACATCATTAGGGGAAGAAGTAGGCATACCGTAGGGAAGTTTCATGTAAACTTCCTCCTTGAGATCACCATGCAAGAAAGCATTCTTTACATTCATTTGATGTAAAGACCATGATTGTGATGCTGCTAGGACGAGTATTGTTCGTACAGTGGTCATTTTGGCTACCGATGCGAAGGTCTCTTCATAGTCTAGGCTATACTCTTACTTGTTGCCAAAAACCACCAATCTAGCCTTGTAACGTTCTATGGATCCATCAGAACGGAGCTTGATAGAAAACCCTAACTTACTACCAAGAGGTTTCACAGATGGTGGACACGGAACAATATCCCATGTTTGGTTTTCTTCAAGTGCAAGAAGTTCTGTTTTAATAGCTCTCCGCCAACATTCATGCTCCATAGCCTACTTATAGAATGATGGAATAGGAATAGAGGACAAGGTAGCTGTCAAGGATAAAGGAGAGGTGAAACCATACCTATCTGGTGGTTTACGAACTCAAGTACTTTGTTTGAGAGGTGCTGGTGCAGTTGTTGGAACAGGATCAACATTAAGAGAATGAGCTGGAGGGGGCCCGAGAGGTGCTGGAATCTTGCGTCGTTGGTAGACTATGAGAGGCTTTGAAGGCATGGAATCTTCAGAATAGTTAGTAAACATTGGCAAAACAGAGAATGAAGGAGAAAGGTCATCCTTGTGTGTGGAAAAAAAATACTGATTTTCAAAAAAAATCACATTTCGAGCAACCCGAATACGTCGTAGGTTGGGATCATAACAAAGAAAACCTTTTTGGTGCACCAAATAGCCTAGAAAAGCACATTGAACAGCTTGAGCTGTTAGTTTTGTCCGTTCGTGTGTAGGAAGATGAACATAACACACACAACCAAAGGTACGAATATTAGAGTAATTTGGGGTATGACCAAATAACCGAAAGAAAGGGAAAACATGGTTCAAGGAAGGAGAAGGTAACCTATTGATGAGATAGACAGCAGTTGAGAGAGCTTCACACAAAAAACGAGAGGGTACAAATGACTCTAATAGGAGGGTGCGAACAACATCTAGAAGGTGTCGGTTCTTTCTTTCAGCCACCCCATTCTGTTGAGGGGTTGAAGGACAAGACCTTTGAAAAATTATACCATTGGTTTGTAAAAATTCTTGAAATAAATGAAACATGTATTTTCCCCCATTATCAAAACGAAGAATTTTGATACTAGCAGAAAATTGAGTCTGAATATGTGCATGAAAAAACTTAAAGGCAGAAAATAATTCATCTTTAGAATGCAGAAAATAAATCCATATGAAGCGATTATAGTCATCAATAAAAGTGACAAAATACTTGTAATTAGCATGAGAAGTAACTGGCGCCATTCCCCACACATCACTATGTATCAAATCAAAAGGCTGGACTACTTTAGGTGTGTGAGTGGGAAATGGCAGAACTTTACTTTTTTCAAGCCTACAAGAATTGCAATCAAATTGAACAGTACTAAGAGATGGTGATCCTTTATTGCCAAGTAAACCAGAATTTAGCAAAGCATAAAGCACATTAGAGTTTGGATGTCCAAGGCGTTTATGCCATGCTCGGTAATCAACATAAGCAGAATTACAAGTGATAACAGGTGAAGAGGAACATGAAGACATAGGAAACTGAAGAGGAAAAAGACGTCCAATTTTAGGCCCCCTTGCAATCATCTTTCCCGATTGCTAATCCTGCACCACATAACCAGATTTAGAAAATTCCACTTTACAATCATTCTCAACTAATTGTCCAACAAAAACAAGATTAGTGGTAAGGTTTGGAGAGACAAAGACATTGGTTATGGATGAAGAAACATCACCAGTGACAATGATAGGCAAGGAGTTGCCATCAACTGTATAAATCTTGAGATTTCCAGGATATTTATTTACATTGATGAGGAATTTAACATTATTTGCCATGTGATGGGAAGCCCCTGAATCAAAGTACCACGGTGAAGGTTTAGAGAAAGGTTTACCTGAGAGTCCTAATGCGGAAAATGTAGAAATGATCATTTACTGAATCATTTCAGGTGTCACAGATTGAACAGAAGCAGGAGCACTTTGTGTCAGATGAGTTGTATCCTCAGAACTACCATCATTAGAAAAACCAACTGAAACAGTATATGCCGTTCCAGATCTCTTGGGAGATCGAATAGGACATTCCTTGATGATATGTCCATCCTTTTTGCAATAGTTATAGAATTTTTTTAAACAACTTGAAGCATAATGGCTAAAATTCTTTGCAGCAATAACACTGAATAGTACTCATGTCCTTACCTTTTGACTTGCCTTAGGCTACATAAGCCATAGGAATAGGAGTGGATTTAATTTATTCCATGGTGACTTGAGTGAGAAGCCGTTGTTCCTCGCGAAATAAATCATTGAGACACGCATCCAAGGATGGAACAGTTTCTCGATTCATAAGATTAGATCTGATGTTTTCAAATTCAGATCTCAATTTTATAAGAAATTGATCCCTCTTAGTAGTTTCATGTACAGATTGAATAGAAATAAGACCTTCGGGGGGTAAGGTATCATAAACAATATCAGTATATTCAGCCCAAAGATTCATGAATCTAGAATAAAAATATGAGATTGAGAGACTGCCCTGTTGAAGACTTGCTAGCTCATATTCAAGTTGAAACCGACGAGCAGTGTTGTGTTGACTATAGAGTTTTTTCAGATAATTCCACATTTCAGCTGCAGTTTTGAAGGGTCGAAGATTCAAGATGATATTGGATTCTACAATCCTAGGATCCATATCATGATTTGAACATCCTTGACTTCCCACTTGGAGTACTCATCCTTGTCTTTGTCTTTGTCAGGTGCAGGTTTGCTGCCATCAATATGACCCCATAGATCTTTGCCTTTAACAAATATCTTGAAGTGAAATGCCCAGACTGAGTAGTTTTTGCCATTGAAACGAATCAAGAATTCATGCTTGTCTAAAGACATGAGGCTGAGATAACTTGATCAAAATAACTAAGAATAAGGAACTGAACTAGGACTGAGAGGAAGAGACACAGGAGAATTCAGAACTCAAGCTCTGATACCGTGATAATCTTAAAAAATTTTGAGCAAAAAACTGGTCTCCTCCTTGGAGAAGAATGCCCCTTATATAATGAATACAAGCTGAAGTTTAGGTACAGTTAGCATATTCTAAATAAGGCATATCCTAAATAAGGAAAATATAGAGAATTTACAATCATAATTACGGGTATAAAATCAGTCATAGAATCTACTAACTTTGGTATAAAATCAGCTATAAAATATGCTAACTTTGGTATAAAATCAGCCATAGAATCTGCTAATTTTGGTATAAAATCAGCCATAGAATCTGCTAACTTTAAATGACTGGCTAATTCCTTTGACAACAAATGAGATGTAATAGACTTATATAAAGAAAACACATCATAGATTTATCTGAAACAGAAACTATCCAGGTTTAAAGGCGATCCTATACAGCAGCTCCCAAGGACCAGATCATAGGATGCATACAGGATAGAAGATAAATAATATAGGAGGACCAGATAAAATGTCAAGCCCACAACAAGTAAACACATAATCAAAATCATCATTCAATGCCTAGCTTTAAGGTTAAATCCAATACCACAATTCCTTGGGACATCCTTTTTTTTTAAAAAAAAAAACAAACACGGCCAATTTATACATAAGTTAAATGTAGTGTTTCTATAATAATAGCAGGTTTCTTCAGTTTACGGCATCATTGTGGGCCTTTTTTAAAATGATGTATAATGTACCATTGCTAGATTAAATGCAGAAAAAAATAGTGATGTTTCAGCGAAGGGAACACCATGATCAAGAGATATAAAAATGATCAACAGGAAAGGAGCTTCCCCAAAAATATGTTGATATTGCTTACAGTCTAAAGTAATTCGTCCATTGAGGATCCTTTTAAATGAGAATTGACTTTTTAAGTCCAACAAAATGGAGGAGTTCAGTCAGTCAGATTGCTTTATTTACCTAATAAAGGCATCACTGCATAGCATTATGAGAAGTAGCAAAAATTCATTTACTGAAAAATACCTGTCTTGTCCCCTCAGAGAGGTACGGATTCTGGTCAGTAATTGGAAGAAGCAAGTGTTTAAAATTTGTAAAAGCATCTGCAGCAGAACTTCCTCCAGATTCATGTACTTCTGCAGTTGCTGGAAAAAATATAAAACAAACATATCAGAAATTTGAGAGCTCACTTGCTAAGAAAGCAAGCAAGTGGCAAAAGAAATTCAAGAACTTGCCCCTACTGAACCTCAACCGTCAGAGGGAAGCTCCAAATAAAAAAGCAGGCAACATGATATCATAATAACACATACAATTGTTTATCCTATCATCCTACATGAGGTCTTTGTTTATTTTATCATCTTATGTTGGCTCCATCACCTATCATAAAAAAAGGATCCATCACCATTAGCAGCTTAACTTAGAAATACCCAAAATTCATGCATATGTTCTCTTATTCATAATGAAGAGAAAATGGTGGCAGATGTAGAGGCTGATCACATCCTGTCTGAAAAATAGTTGCTAAAAGTGGTGGATGCACGGTTTGATGATAACAGACGCAGCAAATCTAGTTAAAACTACATTCAATAGTTTTGCTGTTTTTCACTCAATCGCTCCCAGGAGTTGTTTTGACATTTAGTAATCATGCATATCAATTCAAATTCCCAAGTTACTGAGCTTTTAGACGCATCATTACTTCATATAAACTCAAATGCAAAAAATACGCCCAGGAATATTAAGAAGATAAGGCAATGTTCATGAGGATGAAAGGCAGTAAAAATTTGTTTGAGGTCAATGTCACACCCTCGACAACTACTGTGCTCAAATCCAATGCTTCAAAAGGATATAGGATTTAAGACAATGGCCTTACATGCTGCACTTTTTTGACAAACAGCTAGGAAGATAGAGGCATCAATAATCCATATGAATGGCCACAAAAACCATTTAAATTAAATCTAAAAAAAGAAGTAAAATCAGGAATTCACCGTTGTGATGAAAACTCTCTGTAGGCAATAGTAATAACACAAAACTATGTCCATCAATATTTCTTTCTCTATCTTGCAAACATTAGTTTCTAGGACCTCCTTTGCTTGTTAACATTATCCTAGGCTTTGCTGGTTCTGATTTTCTTTTCAAATGTTTTCTGATGCTTGGGCTCATTCTTTTGCACAGTATAACAAATTATTTGGTGGTATTTGTGCAGAAAATCAAAATGAAATGTATCTTGATTTTCAGTTACGTTTTACCAAGGAACTTGGATCAGTCAGGTAGCATCATGGGCCACCCACACCTGACGTCAGATTAAACTATCTTGATTAAGGTTTAAAACACATCCTAATATAACATCTAAACTAGCTCATGTAACACAAACCTATATAGAACAAACAACCTTCAAGTTGAATAGAAAAATACAACAAACTCCTTAGAATAGAATCCTGGACGATCATATGCAAAACACATGCTTTATAAACTAAGGAAGTTATCACTAGAATTATTTCTTACTCAGGAACCTTTTACCAGTACCAGGTTATTGCTGAGCTATACCAAATGCTCTTGTTGACGAAATGCTAAGACAAAGAAGACTAGAGGTATCACTAGCAATTCGTTGGAAATATTCAATATTTTGTGCTGCTTTAGCTAAGCTGGGGAAAAAATGAAAGTGACACTCTTGTTTTTGATATTTCTCCACATATCATCTCTGTAGAAAGATGCCATAAGCCATTATTCTTTAATTAAGCATTATACAGAGGCAAAAAGGGAATGAAACTTATCTCATAAAATATGTTAGCTCTGCATAGGCTCCTTCACGCTTCTTCCCCCATACAAAAGTAGAACACTAACTGCATCAACAATTGTTTTTATGTATGACAACCTGTTTCTGAAATTCCTCTATTGCCTACAATATTATCTTATGAGGGCTTTTCACATCTAAAAATTTTATATAAATGTGTATGTACTTAGAAGGAAACTATGTGCATTAATAGAGAAACAAATTGTCTGCATCTGTCATTGGCAAATACGACAACGGAAATGACTCTGTTAACTCTGTTCATAAGATCAGATAATGAAGAAAGCATGCCAACGATGTGCTGTAAAAGACTATTGGGTGTGCGATGAATAGTTTCCAATCCCAGGCTTACAAGCTTATTAGCAAGTAATATGGTCAACAAGATGAAGACAAAGATTCTCAAGAAAGATAACTGGAGGGGGTATTGGAGCAGGTCATAATGGTCAAAACAAGAAAAAAAATATGAAGCAATCTTGGAAAATAATATCAAGTCCCACTAATTACATAGAACCCCCACCAAGACAACAGAAATTATCCAGAAGTTATCCAATTTTGCAATTGGTTTATTACAAACGATCAACGTCGCTTCTTGAGGAGAATGCACATCGAGTAAAAATGCCATGCTACAAATTAAGATGCCAATACTTCTCAGTACGATCATCCAAATCAATTGAGAAAGTATTCTCTTCATCCAAAAACTATACAAAAGAGCAGTCCAACAGCTAGCAAAAATGGCTTAACTGTTCATTTTATTCTGGTTCTGTACTTATGATGAATATGTGCAACTTTGATGATTCCAATAATCAAAACATAAGTCTTAAATCAGGACATGAGCAAGTTCCCCCCTTTCCTCTTTTTCTTCTGCCCTAAAACCAGAACCTTCCACAAAATCGAGCAATTCAGATCACAAGCACTCAAAGTTCCCACATTGAAAATGTTCGTGAAGTATATATGGCAGGGGGGAGCAGTATCAACACGGTAACACCCTAATTGCAACAATCAATCAATGCGCATTTCCAAAATGCAACAATCCAATAAAAGAGAATCAAAACGCGATCCAAACACAGCAAACGCTATCTGAAAGAATCAAGAAATCACCTTTATACACTGTTCTCCGAACGGCGAATGCAGGTGTTCGACCGTGTCTCCTGGCTGGGGGAAGAGCAACCGAGAGCCCGCCGGAGCCTCGCCCACACACAAAGCGATCCATAGAGGCCGCAGAGAGGGGAACGCGTGGCAATAGGCAGTTAGCAAACGCCATGGCAATACGTCGAGCACCCTCCGCCCGTGGCCGCGGTGGTCTTCGTCCTCTCTCGAATCCGGCGAGGAAAGGCTTCCAGAACAACATAGAAGGAGCACAACTTTGGTGCGGTTCGAAGGGGTTTGTACAGAGACCTTGGATGGGGACTCGTGGAGAGGACAACGCGTGTTCCGTCTGCCACGTACGAGTAGTGGACCCCACAGAGTGGGTGGTTTTGGTTTGAGTCAAATTGTTGGTCTGGCGTGTAGCATCCGGATAATTCTTGTGAAAGCTCCTAGCAGAAGGCACATGCATTGCATGTGAGAAAAATATATTATCAAGAAAAATAAAAAATTTAAGGGCTAATTACCTACCACCGCCTTAATTTTCGGTAATTACGAAAATCCCCCCATCTGTAATTACCTACACCACCTTTTTTTTTTTTTAATATTTATTTATTATTTAATCAAAATTTTCTCCAAAAAGTTCGATTTTACCATCCGTATTTTTTACAATTAAACCTCTAAAAACTTATTTTCTCACTTTTACTCTTTCTTCCAAAATATTTACAAATAAGCCTAAAAATAATTTTATTTATAAAAGTCTAAATGTTAATTTTTTTCAAAAAAATATTTATAAATGAGCTAAAATATTTTAAATATTATATAAATAAACCCTAATATTTGTATATTTACAAATAAGCCCCTTGAATTTTTTGTATTTATAAAAACGTCCAAATGTTAATATTTTTTATATGAAAATTTATAAAAAGGACCTTAAATATTTTAAATACTTTACAAATAAACCCTACATAAGAAATTTAATTACAAATCTTATATTTGTGAATTTACAAATAAGTCCCTTGAATTTTTTTTATTAATAAATAAGTCAAAAATTTATAAGTTTAAAAAAAAATTAATAAAAAAGAGTTGAAAGTATTAAAACTTAAAATTTTAAAATACAAGTTCAATATTTTCTATATTTACAAATAGACTCTTCAAAATTTTTTATTTATAAATAAGCCCAATTTTATTATTTTTTTAATAAAATTTCACAATAGTAAAGTTTTAAAAATTAAAATTTTGAATTACAAATTTAATATTTGTATATTTACAAATAGACCCCGTGAATATTTTTATTTATAAATAAATTCAAAATTTTATCATCTTTAAAATAAAATTTTACAAAAAAGACATTGAAGGTTTTAAAACTTAAAATTTAAAATTACAAGTTTAATATTTGTACATTTATAAATTGACCCCTAAAACATATTTATTTACAAATAAGTCCAATTTTTATTATTTTTTAAATAAAATTATACAAAGAAGACATTGAAGATTTTAAAACTTAAAATTTGAAATTACAAGTTTCATATATTATATATTTACAAATAAACCCCTTAAATATTTTTATTTATAAATAGGTCAAAATTTTAATTGTTTTTAAAATTAAATTTTATAAAAAAGATATTGAAGGTTTTAAAACTTAAAATTTAAAATTACAAGTTTAATATTTGTACATTTAAAAATATACCATTGAATATTTTTATTTATAAATAAGTCTAAATTTTATTTATTTTAAAACTAAATTTTACAAATAAATCATTGAAGATTTGAAAACTTAAAATTTAAAATTACAAGTTTCATATTTGTACATTTTCAAATAGTATCAGCTTGAATATTTTTATTTATAAATAAGTCTAAATTTTTTATCATATGTTAAATAAAATTTTACAAAAAAGACATTGAAGGTTTTTAAACTTAAAATTTAAAATTACAAGTTTAACATTTGTACATTTAAAAATAGATCCCTTGAATATTTTTATTTATAAATAAGTCCAAATTTTATTTATTTTAAAACTAAATTTTACGAATAAGTCATTGAAGGTTTGAAAACTTAAAATTTAAAATTACAATTTTCGTGTTGTACATTTACAAATAGACCCCTTGAATATTTTTATTTATAAATAAGTCTAAAATTTTTATCATATTTTAGATAAAATTTTACAAAAAAAAATATTGAAGGTTTTAAAATTTAAAATTACAAGTTTAATATTTATACATTTAAAAACGAACCCCTTGAATATTTTTATTTATAAATAAGTCCAAATTTTGTTTATTTTAAAACTAAATTTTACAAATAGACCCCTCGTTGGCTATGCTTGGAGTCTCATCGCCTGCTGTCTGCACCCGCGCCCGCACGCCGACCAACGTCCGCCCCCGTGCGCCGCCCTCAGCCGTTCACGCCCGCTCGCCGATCTCCGGCATCCGCGCCCGCTCGCTGGCCTCCGGTGTCCGCGCCCGCACGTCAGCCTCCGACGTCCGTGCTTGTGCGCTCGCCGCCCTCCCCACTTGTTCATAAATAGTTGAAGTTTTTTATAAATAAAAATATTTCAAAGGTTTATTTATAAATAGTTTAGGAGAAAGAATGAGAGTGAGAAAATAAATTTTTAGGGGTTTAATTGTAAAAATTACGAGGGTAAAATCAGAATATTTGGAAAAATTTTTGATTAAATAATAATCAAAGGGGTGTAAGTAAATATTTTGAAAAAAGTGTGGTGTAGGTAATTACGGAAATTACTGAAGATTTTTCGTAATTACCGAAAATTTAAGGGGGGTAGATAATTAGTCCAAAATTTAAGGCTTTTATATATTTTTAAAAAACAATGAGATATGACCACTTTACGAAGATTACTTTTCTTATTATAAAATGAAAAATAAGTATATCACGATTAAAATTTATAAGCAAGTAACTCTTAGTTAATATTATATTGAAAATATTATTATATCATTGGTTATTTATTAAAAAATTTATTATTATTATTATATTATTTTTTTTGGAAAATTTTGGAGCACTCAATTATTCACTAGTTAACGTGATAAAAAATATTTAAAAATTTTTATGCTTAAAAAAGTAAAATTGGAAAAATTTACACTTAAATTTGATAATTTAATAATTTAATAATTTTATACCAATTTAAATATTATAAAATAAATAAAAAATATTGAGCAGAATGGGTTTGTAAAATTTAAGTGAGATGATTTTGCTTAATGAGGTGGTTTCCCTAAATTTGTAATAACGAAGCTATTTCTCGCTAAAATCTCTAAGAAAATTCTCGTTAAATCGGGCAAGCTCCCTTCTTGTAACCCCTCCTCCCGAAAACCCTAGTAGCTCCGATGGCGTTCTCCGGCCGCCTGCGGGAGATGCTGAAGAAGTACGGCAAGGTGGCTCTCGGCGTCCACCTCTCCGTCTCCGCCGCCTCTGTCACCGGCCTTTACGTCGCCGTCCGCAACAACGTCGACGTAGAGGCCCTCTTCGAGAGGGTCGGCCTCTCCTCCTCCCCCTCATCCGACTCCGAGGACCCCTCCCGCGATTCCAAGAGGAATCGCACTGCGGAGCTCATTAAATCGAGTGGCGGAGCCCTCGCCGTGGCCCTGCTCCTCAACAAGGCCCTCCTCCCGGTTCGCGTGCCAATCACGATCGCCCTCACCCCGCCCATCGCGAGATTTCTCCGCCGTAGGAACCTGCTTAAGGATCACGTATGATGACTTTGATCTTTTTTTTCTTTTATCTGATTGTTCGGAAAGATCGTAGCTATTGGATGGTTAGTGTTGTAGTATAGGATTACATTTGGTCTATGTCAGTTTTTTTATCTGAATTTGAAGCTCTTGTGAGCTTTTGTTTTGCTTCCATGATTGGAGCATTGGGATATGCCGAATGGTTCACTTGTCTTGATGATTCAGAACTTTTCTCTCGATTTGTTTTTGTTGTGGTTATCTCAGGCTAGAGAGGTTGATGTATTCAATGATTCACTTGTCTTGATGATAAAAGGAAAATTGATATTATTTCTTGAGAATCCAGTTCAAAATGATCTTTAATCGCTGTTGTGCTATTGGTGATGGCACCTATGACTTCGTGGATTATTTAGTGTTTCCATTTCATATTGTAGGGTTAAATTTAGGATGGTATTTACTGGTTTCCAAAAAGATGGGATTGAAGAAGAAGACAAGTAGATACAGAAGTATGATTAGCTAAATAAAAAACAGAGTTAGCAATGAATTAATATTTCTGATTTACTTGATGGCCCTTTTGAATAACAATTTTATTGAGAATATATTAGGAGAAGCTAGGGTTCTTATAATAATATAGAGCAAAATCACGGCAAGTTCTAGTGCTGTAAAATTTGCTGTCTAAAAGAGATTAGTTAAGCAATCAGATATATTGGTTATAGGCAGGGGTGGAGGCAGGATTTTAACCAAAGGGGGAACAATTATCTATAAGTAGAATATTTGGATTGTATGTCTTTCTCTTTTTGAGCAACCAAGATATACCATAAAAATCTTGCTTT
This sequence comes from Trichopus zeylanicus subsp. travancoricus, assembly GCA_005019695.1. Classification (NCBI taxonomy): domain Eukaryota; kingdom Viridiplantae; phylum Streptophyta; class Magnoliopsida; order Dioscoreales; family Dioscoreaceae; genus Trichopus; species Trichopus zeylanicus. The sequence continues at coordinate 101,809 of RXID01016399.1, read as the reverse complement.
ATGCAAGGATTGAACTCATGACCTTCCACATAGGAGAAGTCGACACAACTACCAAGCCAAAGCTTGAGGTGTAATCTTTGGATTGTATGTCCTTGGTGTGTGGATTTAGTCCTTGGAAATTTATGACTTGTTTTGTTTTGGGTTGAAAACCTTTTGATTGTTCTGTCATCTGTCCTTCCTTGAATCCTCCAAGTCTGAACACAAACTTCAATGGACTGGATTGACCTTACTGTGGCCCAAAAAGTTAAATCTCACTTGGATGGTTCAAGCTGAGATCAAGATTTCTAGAAAAATTGAATGTGCTTGAATAAGCTTGGGCCTAGGTTTTGCTCAGATTTAAACACAAAAGCATTTGGATTCTTGAGCATGGTCCAATGCAAGATCAGATGGTACTTTCACAATCTTAGTGATACAGCCTGGGTTCTCCATGTTGGTTTCTCGAAGTTTTAGCATTGACTTTATGACTTGCTTAGTTGAGCTAATATAAAATACGAGGATACGTAATAGTGGATCGAGGATTATTAGCACAACCCTTACAAATTGTAGTGCTGGAATAGCCCTTTAAATGGAAATTCTTCATATATCGGTTGGCAGTTACTGTGGCTTTCTTTCTGTCCTCATAGACAGTAATGAAAAAGTAAGTGATGATTTTCTATCATTCAGGTATTTTAGAAAATTTTATCCTGGTTTTTTTATCTTATCCATTGAGGATTACATAACAAACTTCCTCATCAATTCATTCAAATTTCAAACTACAAGTCTATCCATCAATTTGGCTCCTGTCTTTTACCTTGCAGAAAACAACTTGTATTATTTCTTCCTGCATGTAGGCCATCTTTGCATTTCATCCACTCTTCTTATGCTGTAGAAGTTGTACAAAGCAGTCTAAAAATTGCTTCTTTTCCTTTTCAATGGATTCAAAGTTCATATAAAACTAACCTAAACACTTCTCAAGAAGAAAATACTGTACTGATTACTCTGTTTTAGTACTTCTGGCCCATTTTAGGACAAGGTGCCTTTTCTTCATGTATCCCCCTATGAGTATACCTAATTGCATATGAGTTTTGCATATTGCTTATTCTTTGTGTCTACAGGTACTCCCTCTATTAACAATAATGATATTAATTGCTTCCTCATGTAATTCTTTGTTGAAAATAAGACTAGTGTTTCATCTTTTATGAGCTAAAGTGATTCGCCTTGTCAAATCAACAGATGTAAGGCTCTGTCTGGCTGTATCAGGAGGTCTTCTGCAGTATCTAAAGCATACAAGTTCCATTGTGTTGGAAATCTTTGTGGCTGTGGAGATGTTTATTGAGTCTGAGCAAAGTGAGACATTAATTCGGAGGCACTGTGTTGCCGTGCTTATCTTTATCATCTTCTGGCTTTGCTCCAGCTTCTCTTCTGCCATTGCCTTGTGGGTTGGTCTCTGGCAATATATGGGATGCTTTCTCAGATATACTCTATTTTCGAATTTTTCAATCTTTAAAGTGTTCATGTTTTAATTTGAGATTGGTTGAGCTATATAGTTCAAGTTGGTGTAAAATTTCACCAGAAAATAAATTATTGAATCATGTATTCCTCCTGATGGTTACTCCAGTTTTTCAAGCAGAACATGATGAACATTTTGAGCATATTTTTGGCAAAAATTTAGATCTTAAATGTTCATCGACTGACTCCAGGTTGAATGCATGCTTTGTGAGATTTGCCAACCGGCCCCCTATATAATCCCACAAAACCACAAAATTCGTGTATATAATCCATGGTGTATTTTGTCCCTGATGGTATTGAAAATGTATTCCGAAATTTAAAATACGTTGTATGTATTGCAAAAAGTTCATTTTCGTGAGGGCGTAGACGAAGGTTCCCACTTTCCAGGGGTATAAACGGAAAAAATCCCAGTATAAAATGTCATCCTGTAAACGGATTCGCCAGCCAAAACGGATCCACGGGCTGGGTTTCGGAAAAGAGGGAATGACGAGAGGAACAATGGTGAGAGGGAGCAGGAGGCTCCTCTTCAAGGACGCGGCCATCGTCGCCGACTTCCTTTCCAACGTTCTCGTCTGCCCTCTCTCCAAGAATCCCCTGAGGTCTCTCTCTCTCTCTCTTGATCTTTGATTGTCATGGAAGAGAGCATGGGTTCCTCTTTTCCTTCTCTGTTTTTTTCCTTATTTTTTGCTTGTTTCCATCCATTTCTCCGCAGCCAGAGCCGGGAATCGCAATCTCTGATCAGCAATGCCCTAGGCGTCTTATTCCCTGTGAGTTCCATCTTATTCCTCTTTCCATTTTTCTTGGAAATGGGTCACCAATCCCAACCTGCCTTGGATAGATCTGTTAGATCTAATGAAAACATGGGAGTCAGCTCACTCTTTATGAAAATTTCAGAAATAATGGGATTATTACAAACAATATAGAAGAACATTTGAAAATCAGCAAGCTCATAAATTATAGCAAAATACAAATAATTCTGGCCTTTTCACTCACAGGGCTGCAAATGGGTGGTTGGATCACCCTTCTGCACAACCCAGTGCGCGATGATGGAAGCTCTAACCCATCTTGAGAGGGAAAGAGGTCAAGATTACTGATCAGCAAGTGACAGACATGGCCATAGGGCAACAACAGAAGTTCTATGAATTTTTTTTTCAGAATGAGAGTATTTTTATTATTATCTCCTAGAATATTCATGGATGGGATCATGTGAAAAAGCTGTAAAAAACTAGAGTTTTCCTTAAAATCTCATTAAAGATTTTGAGAGGTGGCAGAGTATTGGAATGGAAGATCCTACTAATAAAGGTGCATGTAGTAGTCTTGTCACATATAGGGGTGTACATTCAACGGTCCAAACAGAATCAACTGGCCATACCAAGCCAGAGTAATAAATTTGGTTCTGTGAAGTGGTTAAATTGGTTCGATTTGGTAAAATTATAGAAAATTCAGTTTACTAAATTTGGTTCAAGTTCAAAAATTTTAATCCGAACTTACCGAACAAACTGATTTAGAACTATATATACATTGTACCCAAAACGGACCTACAGACATTGCCAATAAGATCATATTTTGTAATGGACTGTTATAATAATTGAAAGCAGTGGCCATTACCATTTTAATTTGGTTGGTTATAATCTTTATTTATTATGGATGTTTATTTTGTACTATTATAATGTTCACTCTGTTATTGATTGTTATTTGCCAAAAATTTTAGATTGTTATATTTGATGTAATGTTTTGTGAAGCATTGTTATTTTTTGATAAGTTTTCGAGCAATTCTTGCTGAATTTTATCTAGTTTGTTTGAATACATTAATCATTTGCAAAGTTGATTAGCAGAGGGACTTATGATTTTGTGTTGTATTTTTCAAAAAAGAGTGGATATTTTGGTTTATAACTGATCCTCACAGAACTATTTCGTTTTAGTTCAGTTCAGTTTGCATGGATAAGTTTGGTCTGTTTTGTTTTTAATTAGGAAACTGAAAAAAGTTTGGTTCGATCCAAATTTTAGTTCAATTCTGCCGAACCAACCAATTGGTAACCCCTAGTTATGGATTGAAACTTTGAATCCAGCTCCTAATTGCCACATTTGGGTTATGACTTATGTGAACACTGAACTTTACATGATTTTCAGCCTCCAAACTGCACTCTGGTGGAGAGAGAGTCAGCTAAAAGACTATAAGGACTAAAAGCTGATGGATAACTTTATTTCTGATTTTTGGATTCTTATTTTGAATGATAATATAATGAAAAATTGTGGTATATGCTAGTATGCAGAAAACTGAGTTTAATAAATAGCAAATAAATTAGTTTCATCTGATTTGTAACTTCAAGCTTGAACAAAAATCAAGGGAGGGAAAAGGAAAAGAAATTCAACTTTTGATAGAAGAAACCTGACATTGTGTTTTATGCAAGTGATGCCAATTAATTTGATCAATTGTTTTGATCAAAATAATTTGTTTGAAATTGTTGTTAGCACTGCAAATGGACATTATGCTGGTGCCCTATTAAATCCATTTTCAGCTAATTTGTTTGACACTGTACCTGATCTTGTTAGCACTGCATACTCTTGCAAACTGAAGCATACCTTTTCCTTGCTTCATCTGTGCTTACACCATGCAAAGCTTTTGCTCCACAAAAATCGATTAAGGATTCAATCACTACTTAAAATAGGATATTCTCTGAGCCAGTTTGTTTGAAAATACCTAGATCCCAAGTTCAACCAACTTTTATTGTCATATTCAATTGTTTATTCTGCTTGGCTGTTGGAGGCTCCTTGGAGAAAAGCTTTCTGAATCTTAAGTTTCAGATCTTTTTTTTTTTTTTGGTGCAATACATGGCCCTTTTTTATGCTGCACAATACAATAAATGGTCCTCAGCCTAAAGAGTAGCCCATCCCTTTTTCCCTTTTGTGATCAAAGTGGTACTGTGCTCATCGATTGGTTTATGCAACCGCTTAGATGATGTTATCCTCTTGCTATCAAATCTTATGGTCAAATGCTTCAAAATTGACAGAGAATATGATTCTTACCTAAATACACTTAATATGCCCATTCACTATATTCAGCATATGAAAGTATATTTGTAGGGTCTTACATGAATATATGAAGTGCTCTATTATTTGGATAATAGAAACGTCGGTCCTTATCTTGCTTTACCTCCTGCACTATTTGGTACATGTGGGCTATGTGGGTGTTAACCTTTGCTTTAATTATTTTCAGTGTCTAAACTAGAATTCACGGGATCGAGTAGAGTCAGCAACACTATAAAGAATAAAACCTGATGAATAACTTTATACTGGTTTTTTTGGTTTCTTTCTAGTTGAATCAGTAGTAGATAAATTATATTCAACCAATTATAAAAAAGTGAACGAAAAAAAAGCGATCGAAAGGGAAAAGATGAAACCAGTCTTAATAAGAACTTCCAGCTTTTGATAGAAAAACCCTGAGTTATGTATCATGCAAGCAAAGGCTCTTAATCTGATTATTTTGTTTCATTTACCTATTCATCATCTATTTTGTTTATGATATTTGATTTACTAGATAGTGGATGGAATCCCTTGCTTGGTACCCAAGGATGGTAAATTGGTCGAGCATGAAGGGCAGGACGCGCCAAAATACAAAAGCACTGCTGATTCGTCCACTGTGAAAAATGAGTCTTGATGCAGTTTGATTTTCTGTGCTGAAAGTCCTTGAGAAGGCAATGCAGCAAATGGTTAGTGATACTCTGTTTACTTATTTCATTTGTATAAATTTATGTGGAGAATCTAGTTACATCTCCTGTAATGCTTTCACTCCTTTGTCTCCCTTGGATTTATTAACATCCAAGTTTCTTGGACTAGAATTCCAATTTTTGTGTTTCATCATAAACTTGTGAGAGAGATTCTTGCACAACCTTACTGACAATTTTCATGGTATATAACCAAGAATCTCTACAAAAGTTCCTCATCAAACATAAAAGTGTGAAGCCCTTGTCCTGCAATGTAATTGTGTTCAGTTGGGAATTTGAGGAAGATTCGTGTCTGCATACCTAGAAAATATCAAATGAAAATGACACATCTTGATGCATATTAAACTTGGCCATCTGAATCCAATTGTCAATGTATCAGTCTCATTGAAAAAATAATGAGTCTGGTGGTTTCTCTTTTATTGGATTGTTTTTATGTCTCAGAATGTGTTTCTGTAGGTGACATGGTGTTCAATCAAGAGGAGTAGTAAAACCTGAGCTGCATCCGTGTGACTTTGACTCACCTATTTGTGCCCAGGTTCGAAAACATGAATGATACCAAGGCACTTGGTTGCTTATCGGCCATCAGTACTGTTTCTTTTTGCCACAATCTTTGTCAGCCCTGAAATGTTTCGGCCCCAGTCCCCTCCAAAATCAAATTATAAACCTTGTCATGGACAACACCTATCTAACCGGGTATGCTTTACAAGATTCATATATTATACAATGGTTATGTGTCTCTTATACATTCATTGAATTTACTGTAATTGTCCGTTTGGTTTGGTACTAATATGATCTCTTTCTATAAATATTATTTTTAATTTAGTTTTAATTCAAATTTATATTAACTAATCCGATTAAAAATTGAGATTATTTCAAATCGAATGCTCCATGACTCTTGGCAAATGATGGGAGATGTGATCATGAGGTATGTCTCTGTTATATTATGTTTTGTTTTTCTTCGATATTTGTGCTATGTGACAGCTCTTCTGGAGGTGAGTTTGCTAATGTTAGGCAGCCACGCTGCCACTCTCTTCTCATCTCTTGTTGGTCGTTTCTATTGTTACTTTCCGTTGCGATTGCTGTTGGCCCAGCATTTGCTAACACGAAGGAGATGACCAATACGTTCTGGTTTTGGTCTCCGTCCAAAGCAAAATTACAGAACCTTGTCATCGACAGCGCCATTTATTGGTCACTTTGCAGGTACAAAGATTTGATGCTTCAGGCTAGCTTCGTACGTTCTGTTGAGCCCATGCTGCACATGCTAAACTAATTGAGCAGCAACAGCAGCAGTAGCTAACAAGAGGCCTAACAGTGAATGCGCCCGTGTCCTCTCTCGGGAGCCAAAGATGGCGCTGAGCTCAAGCGGCCCCGGAAGCCGAAAACAAAAAAACATAGAAAAGAAATTGGTCTTGGTCTTGCTCCTTAGTTGCTGCTGCTGTGATAGAAATAAATGATAATGAAATAAATAATATTTCCTTTCTAATTAAATTTCTAGATAAACTCGGAATATAAAAGATTCTTTCCAAATTCAAAGTAAAACCAGAATCTAATATTTGATATGTATGTCCTAATCGCTTGGACATGTGAATGCATCTTGTTTCCCGAATAAATCCATAGCTCATTGCCCAATAGTGTACTTTTGTTTTAGAAAATCCTATAAAGTATTTGAAACATGGATTATAATACCAGAATTAATCCACCGAGTATTATCACAAATATTAGCCATATTAAATTCATAACATCATATTGAAGCGATTAGATCATTTCCATTGTTCATATAAGGCAATTGCAATTTGCTTGGTAGTTTCAGTAGTCGTATGTGGTTCGTCCTTCCGAATGGCAGAATCAATGTCCATACACCATAATTAAAAAAGCTCCATATTTTTCCATAATACCATAATTAATCCACCGACTACAAATAAAATCGAACATTCATGCTGATGTTATACAAATTGAGATAAATAAATATATATCGTATTTTACTAATGTAAATCATGCTTTAAAGTATGAACCAAATAATAGATAAAAATCGTCTGTGAGTCAAGTTCTTAAATGTAAACAAATTCATATGTAAACTCTATGATAAAATTATTAATTTATATTCCTTCTCTTAATTCCCGTCGGTAAATTAAATAATTTGTTATTTCATCCTAATTTTTCGCACAAATACAATAAAACTTTATATGAGATAAAATTTATTATATGAAATATGATTAATTATAATTAATCTCATTTTTCTATACCTGATCAACGAATACTTAATATATATAATTTGGCAAAGCCAAAGACGTCGCGGCTAGTCATTAATCAATTATATAGATCGCATGACATCCAATTTCATGCATAATAATATTCATACAATCATGCATACATCATCATAGACCAAATGGATAATGATGTATACATACATCCATTAATTATGCATAAAAATCAACCACATAAAAGTAGAAATGACGACAATATTTCGATCGAGTCGAGCAGATCCAGAATGCTGCTATTTTCAGATTCAGCCGATTCTGGGACTCCGTTTTCGATGTTTCGAAATTTATTTTTGAAAAAATCAAAGCAGAAGTTAATACATGTAAAATAAATTTAAGGGATAATTACGGATAACTCCGTAATTAGTCTTAATTATACTTAACCCTCGTAATTTCCGTAATTACCTCTGCCCCTCAAATTCAAAAATATTTACCTACACACCTTATTATTATTTAATCAAAATTTTATCCAAAAATTTCGATTTTACCCTCGGTTATTTTACATATACACCCCTAAAATTATATTTTTTATATTTAACCCCCGGAATTCGGATTTTTGCAAATAACGCCCCGAAATAACTCAGATTTACAAAAAAATCCTCGAAATTCGAATTTTTGCAAATAAACCCCCGGAAATTATTTTGATTTACAGAAAAGTCCCCGAAATTTGGATTTTTGCAAATAACACCCCGGCGCAGGTGGGAGCGGAGGAGGAGGCCGGCGGCGGGAGCGGAGGCGGAGGCCGGGCGGGCGGGAGCGGAGGCAGAGACCGGGGCGCCGGCAAGCCGGCGGCGGGAGCGGAGGCCAAGGCCGAGGCCGTTTCGCCACCGCGTGCCGGGGACGGAGGCCTCCGCCTCCGCTCCCGCTGCCGGCTTGCCGGCGCCCCGACATCCGCCTCCGCTCTCGCCCGCGCCGGGGTGTTATTTGCAAAAATCCAAATTTCAGGGACTTTTCTGTAAATCGGAATAATTTCCGGGGTTTATTTGTAAAAATTCGAATTTCGAAGACTTTTTTATAAATCTGAGTTATTTCGGGGCGTTATTTGCAAAAATCCGAATTCCGGGAGGTTAAATATAAAAAAAATAAGTTTTTAGGGGTGTATGTGTAAAATAACCGGAGGTAAAATCGAAATTTTTTGGCAAAATTTTGATTAAATAAGAATCGGGGTGTGGGTAAATATTTTCGAATTTGAAGGATGGGGGTAATTACGGAAATTACGGGGGTTAAGCGTAATTAAGGGTAATTAGGGGTTATCCGTAATTATCCCTAAATTTAATTATACAATTACGTCATAAATATTACATAACGATCTAAAAATGTGAGATTAAAAATTGGCGTTTAACCATTAATTTCTATTTTCTATATATGACCATTTTAAATTCTAATAGTTTATTTATTTTGAATTCTGATATTAGGGACTCTATACGACCTATTTTTTTATATATAATTTTAACAATTTTCAAAATTAGTTAGGTCGGATATACAAAAACTATTTTGATCATGATGGATAACTAACAAACTTGATATATACTGCTCTTATTTTCTTAGAATTGAGCACATCTCTCTCTTTCTAATCATTCAAGTCTTCAACGAATCGCCTCAAAAATTATTCGGAGAGTCAAAAAAGTATTAAATCGAATTAATATATTGGACCGGATGTTAAATCATTCTAAAAAATTAAACTCATGAGATATAAATATTTTTCAGTATATATATTGAACTCTATTTATCCAATATTTAATGTGTGGCTAATTCATCACACCTAATATTATAATAATTTCTTCTTTTATATACGATTTGACCACATTAATTTTAATACTTTTAATTAAGGGTTATTTTACTCAATCAATTTTACCGTGTGACTCATATTAATAGACTTTTATCTTATTTTTGTTAAAAGATACTAACATACAACTTGATTCGATCGCATCATCACAGTATTTTTTATTTAACTAATTTCACCATATAATTCATACTAATGGATTTTTATTTTAAATTTTAATTTTCTATTTTTAAGAGAGACTAATATATAACTCAATTCAGTAATATCATCACGGTAATTTCGATGTTTAGAGTTTACACCGTTTTGAACATGAAGCTTTGATATTATTTATTAAAAAAATCGAAAGAATATTAAATCGAATCAATATAGTGAATTGAATACCGAACCATTCCAAAAACTTAAGTTTATGATATATAAATTTTTTTCAATATATATATTAAATTTAATATAAAATTAATTCATATTATAACAAAAATTTCTTTTTCTTAATGGCGGATCAGTTGGTTTGCTGGCGACGAACCAGACTAGCTCATCACTGTCTCCTTCTCTTCCTGTCATATTTTCTAAGTTTGTTCGGGTGCTCGACGATGATGTCGTAGACGATGCGGTAGACGACACAAAAGTAGGTGAGAAGGACGAAGGAAAGCACGGTGGCCGGAGGAGAAGGCGAAACTGGAGGGGGGTGGGTGAGTGCGCCTCGGCGCCGGGGCAGGAGGAGGAGGAGGAGGATAGGATCCTGGCCGTCCAAACTGATTGGTGCAGGCAACAACAGGAAGGCATCCATCGGGTCACGAACGCAACGACATCACGCAGCATCCATCGCCATCAGTCACGACAAGAAAAGGACGAGAACTTAAACAGCGGGACTGACGGCACCACAAACCACCCCAGTTCCCACCCCCCGCTACGTCCACGTGTCAGTTACCCTCGGTTTTTATCCCTCCCAGTGCTCATCACTGGCGGGTCCCGACACTCGGGTACTCCTTTTTCTTTTGGAAATTTGGAGCGTAATGATCATTCCGAACTCAGACAAGAAATACCCAAATGATATTGGACATATATCTACAAAATTTGAAATTACTCCTGTAACCCTCAACCTTTTAAGAATTTACACAAATACCTTTAAATATATGTCTCCACCTCTACGCGACGCACTGTCAATATGAAGTGCATATTTTTTGAATTAATTTTTTTGTCAAAATACCCACAACATTTTTGAAATAAAATATATAATTTGCAAATACGATATGTAAAGTTAAAAATATTTTTTTACACTCGTTATGTCAGTTAAGACGGCTGCATTTCGATAGAAATTTGTTACAATAATTTTTTGTGCAGTTTTTTTTTTTGAAATTTAAAATGTATATGAGAAATTATAATATGCAGAAATATGTTTTTCGTAATTTCAAATATTTGGAGGGTACATAAGCAAAAATGTAATGAAATATTATTATATTTATAGGTAGAATAGTTATTAGGACAAAAAAGGACAGTCTATGAGCCGTAGGGCAGGCACTAAGCGCAGTGAGCATCTTGTGGTGGGCATTAACGCGGATTGATTCTTCGTACAATATGCTGGATCGACGAGCGATCCCTGCAGCGCTTGGGTCCCAAGCTCACCGGCGGACGGAATAATCGAAAGAGTTACAGTAAATAAAATAATATTAGTCCTCTTTTTTTGTATTTTATCTTAATCGTTAATTTTCGACATATTTTTCTGAAAATATCCTTCGAATCATGAATATTTATAAAATATTTTCCGAGACTTTCTCCGCTTGCTTGGTTCGTATCATTCCGAGATCCCTCAGCTCGACGGAACTCTACTAGTAACTCACTGATCTAATAGGAGCTCGATTCGGTATCGAGTTGGTTTCGGTTCAACGATCCAATCCTCGCGAGTATGGACCGGTATGAAGCTGGTGCACGAGTAAAATCTTTGCCCATCTGATTGCGTATTGAATCCGAAGATATGACAATTTAATAATTTTTTTAACAATTAAAATCTATTATTTTACATTAGAACCGATGATATTTTATATACGAAAATATAATGTTTAAATAATTAATTATAAATAGGGATGTCAATTTATTTTGAATTCAATTCAAGCTAAGTTCCCTCGTTTAGAAAATGAGCCAAGTTTTTTTATATTCAAAACCGAATAATTTTATTTATGTATAGAGTATATATTTAAAATTTAATTTATCTTATTAGTGTTAAATTTTTAATAATTATTTATGCTAACTAACTGAAAATAATTGTTCAAATTAAAATTTAAAAATTAATTCCAAGGTCAAGTTGCATTGCTTAGACTCGAAGTTACAGCTAGCCGAGTTCGCTGGGGTGAATTGGCTCAAACTCGACTCGTTTAGACCCGGATACACGACCGTAATTTCGCTCCGTTACGGAAGCTGTTGTGGTTGGGTCGAGTCAATTTGACAAAAATAATGTTTAGGACAATTTGGGGGACATTCTATGTTTGTCTGATGTGAGACAGGATGCATTTAATTTGCAACGCCGAGCCTGACTGACTAAACGTCACATTCAAATCCCCAAAGATCGACATTTATTATCTGTTAAATCAACTTGATGATCTCACACGCTTTTCAAAGCAAAATGGATGTGTGAGATCCAGCCTCATGCTTTCCCTGCTGGAGACAGTCAGCTACTAAAGAAATATTTATTTATTTGATAAATTAATCATTTTAAAATTTTGTTATTTCCAATTTAATATTTCGAAATTACCCATCAATCATTTTTCAATTTTGATTACGTATTTTATTTTATTTTTTTTCATACTATTATAACATGGATTAAGTTGTTTACATCGGGCAACACTCGGTGTGATTTGATGCCTAATACGCACTGCTACCGATGAATTTCGATAAACTTCAATTATTAATCAAATTGGTTGTTCATATAATTGCCTATTAGCGACAATAAATTTAATTATAATAACAAATCAATGATTAAAATTTACTCGTGACCTGATAGCAACAATATGCAATTATCGAGTTTCCATCAAAATCGAAATATATCAATCTCGACAGAAAATACGAAAAAAAGACTTCAAAAACTTTTTTAAAATTCTAATATATTTAAAATTATAAATATCGATATCGATGGTGTCAAAAATGATAAATTGATACAAATATCTCACTTTGCGAGGGGGTTAAAGATAAAAAGGCCGGTGAAGAATAGCTAAGACAGCTGGGGCATTCCCGTGCTAAACAGTGACACCTTTGTACAGAGAACAAAACAAAGCCAAACTGTAACATCACATCACCACGACACCGGTGTCTAGGCTTTTTCAGGCAACCAACTCACCTCCTTCCCAATCCTCAATTTGGAGCAGCACCGCACGCTTTACACACGCGCGCGCGCGCACACGCACACATACCTCAGAACGAAAAATAAAAAAAAGAGAAAAGACGATGATGCCTACTACTTCCACCACCGCACACCGAGTAGGATCCTACTTCCATGAACACAAACGAACATCACATTCTACAGCACAATTTTGGCGCAGCATGCTGCTTCTAGCATTTACACAAACACATTGCGGGCAAAGATTTGGGAAGACGAGGAAAAAGGAATCCATGGACTAGCTTAAAAGTAGTTGCGCTGGGCAGCATTCCATTTCTGCACAAACACACCCAAAACAAAACAATCCTTCCAAAACACTGCCCCCCTTTCTTCCTTCTTGCTCTCGACTTCTGCTTGATTTCTCAAAATGGCGCTGTCGAGGTTCTCTGCAGCTTCCGCTTCTTTATCTGCTGCGCAGCCATTGCCATTCGCAGCTGCTCTCATCCAACAACGATGAAAACACAGAATATATGTAAATTTTATCCATGAAATTGTTACAAATTTTTAAATTTTCTACTTGGGAACGAATCCACTCTGCGGTTACCTCCTCGTATTGTCTTCTCAGCCTCGCATTCTCTTCCACGAGATGAGCGACTTCCAGCTCCAGCTCGTTCGTGTACGCCTGCAACCAATGCAGCACCAGAAAAACGATGAGGAAGACTTGTTTTAACTGTATGTTTTGTTTGTTTTCTTATTACGAAGAAAAAAAAAAGGATAAATAGAGAAATAAAATCGGCCAGAAGAAAGAGGACCTGCTTGCGAGCCCGGGAGCGGGCGGCGGACTCCCGGTTCTTGATCATCCGCTTGTGACGGCGGTCTCCTCCTCCTCCTCCTCCTCCTCCTCCGCCGCCGCCGCCGCCTGCGGCATCGTTAAGCTGCCGTCTGGGGCAAAAAGACAAAATGCTACCGGGTGGCGGCGAAGGCATGGCGGTGGGATTCTGAAAGACATCGACGGAACTGGAGTTGGAATAGTTATTCGTGTTCTCGGGGCCGGCGTGGTGGCGGTGGAAGTCCAGGCCGGAGCTGAGGCTGAGGACTGTGGGCGGGGGAGGAGGTGGAGGAGGGAGGGGGGCAGCGGCAGCTGCGGCAGAGGAGGGGTTGGGATCTTTAAAGGCACCGGCGAGGAAGTCTTGGAGGATGAGGGCGCGGAAGGAGGAGTGGGAGGAAGCGGCGGCGGGGTGGTGGTGATGGTGGTGGTGGTGGTGATGGCTGAGAGGGGTGATGTCCCTCCAGACCTCCTCCATTGTTCTTCTTGGGGTTTGGGGGAGGACGGAGGAGTTGGAGGAGGAAGAAGAGTAGGACCTTGATGTGGAGGAAGAAGAAGAGATCACTTTGTTGTTGCTGCTGTCGTTCATGTTAGTACTGAGAAGAAGAGGAAGAGGAAGAGTAAGAGGGGACAAGGGAGACAAGGGTAATTGAATTCTTTTATTTTTATTTGCTCGGTTATTATTTGTATTTTTCGTTTTTTTTTTTTTATAATTATATTCAATTTTGGTCCAATCCCAATAATTCTCCCGCATATTCTTTTGTGTGCAATAGTAAGAGAATATAACCTGAAAATTAAATAAAAATAAGCACTAAAGCAAAATTCAAAAATAGTTATAGTAATATTGAAGTGGAAATAATAATCACCGACCTCATTTCTTAGTTAACAAAAAAATAAATAAATAAATAAATACGATGATCGTCAGTTCAACTGGTGCAATTTGATTTGAGATTATTTCAATTTAATTGCATTAGCCAGTCACATTTGAAAAATAAAAACATTATTATAAATGGTGATTATTGTGCTTTGTTAATCATCAATAATTTGAAGATTTTTTTTTTTAAAAAAAAAAGAAAATTCGGGGAGGACTCGTTGGGAAAAGAAAAAGATGTGAATGAGAGGGCGAGGGACGATAATCGTACGAGTATACACGTGCTTTGGGCAGTTGACTGAATTCTTTGGATTTTGGAGGCCCGTTCTTGGAGAAAATCCAAGGGGAATATATCACCCCCCAAATTCAAAATTTGGGGGATCGACAACTGACACAATATGCTTATGCACACTTCATCAGATTTTATAAACCCCCGTAAATATTTAAATATATTTATATAAAATTAATATATTAGAATTAACATAAATAATTTTTCATAATTCTTTTTAATTTTTTAAATTTTTAAAATTATATAAATTTTAATTTAATTAAAATATAACACCTTTAATTACACAATAAGATATAGCGAACTAGATTTTTTAGTGCTATCTAAATTCTAATTTGTAAACCAACGAATCATCTATGTTTATATATATATATAACTTAATATTAAATTACAAATATTTTAAAATCATGTTATTATAAAATAAATATAATCAAAATATAATATATTGGACTAAATAATAAAATTATCTTATCATATTTAAGCTTCTATGTTTAAGTCACAGACATAATATCTAAAATCAAGTCACATCATTAAATCAAAACTACTCCGTTACAAATGCATATATATGTTGATATGGTTATTATTTTTTTCACCGACAAAACCGCATCACATAATCAAATCATAGATGTGATATGAGACATTTGATTTCAAAATATAGATAATATCAATATTATATTTAACGAATTGCTTATCACATAGTATAATAATATTGAAAGTCAAAAATGTCCAAAATAATTAATATACACTAAAATAAGATAGAGCGATTATTTATTTATCATAATTACAATAAATGTGAATTATATTCTTCGTGATACAAAAATAAATATTCTTAATTAGATTCAATTAAAATCCATATAAATCCTCGAATCCAAATCCAAGTAAAAATATATATGGGCCCCTTATCACATAATAACTATTGTCACAACTTTTTTTTTTTTCAAATATCATCATTATGTTTTAGGTATTTGTAGTTGAAATCTCATGGGAAGGTTCTCCTATATCAAAATTGAAACCTCTAATTGCTACTATTCTTGTGGTACCATAGATTCTCGGCAGCTTAATACTTGTGTTTAGTTTTTACATGTAAGAGGTCATGTATTTAAATCTCGATAATTTTTAGAATTTTTAATAAAAAATTACTTGTCTTATGATAAAATTTTAAAAAGTTACCTACTTTTCACTATTAACAAAAGATCATTTATCTTATAGTATACATTTGTAAAAAATCATCCTCATTAAAACATTCAAAAAGTATTTTATTTTAATTCAATTTTATTGATTAAATTAATATAAAAACTCGATTATTTTTATTTAATTTTGATTCAAATAATTATTAAATTAATGTAAAAACTACTCATCTTATCTCAATTTTTTTGAAAAACCGGCTATTTAGTATTATGGATCTAAAAATTTAGAATCTAAAATCAAACGAAAATAATTTAATCTTTTTATATTAATTTGATTGATAAATTTAATTTAAATTAAAATATTGAAATTATTTTAATTGATGTGATTTTTTATAAATTTAGAGTATAAGATAAGTGATTTTTTATTAAAAATAATAAAGTAGATAAATTCAACATAACACAAGTGATTTCTTCCTGAAAACTATAATTTTTATTACATTCACAAAATAAAAAATTTATTTTTAATGTTAGTATTTCTAATGAAAATAAATCCATTGGACGGTTAGATCCCAGTTAAGGATGTACACGTAAATGCTACATAAACAAGAATTTGAATTTATGTAGAAAAATGAGAAATTTATAAAAGATAAAAAAACAAACCTTTTTTTTAGCAAACAAAAAAATTATCTTCACTCGAAGAATTTGCAGCTAACACCCAAAATTTTTCAAAATGCACAAAAGCAAATCCAACGTTTTCTTTACCTTTGTCGATAGAAATAAGAGATAATTAACTATAAGTTTCTGTAATTAGTTTTAATTACGTATAATTCCCTGTAATTTCTACAATTACCCACCCCATTTTCGAAAATATTTATCCACACTCTTCTAATTATTATTTAATCAAAAATTTTTTAAAAAATTTCGATTTTACCCTTGGTTATTTTACAAATAAACTCATAAAAACTTATTTTTTTTATATTTAACGACCCGAAATTCAGTTTTTTTCAAATAACACCCCGAAATTACTCCTATTTACAGCAAAGTCCAAAAAATTAAGATTTTTGTAAATAACACTCTGAAATTATTTCGATTAACAGAAAAGCCCCCGAAATCCGACGGCGGTAAGCGGGCAGCGACGCCGGAGCCGGCGGCAGGAGCGGAGGCAGAGGCCGGCGCGCCGGCACTCGAGCGCGGACGGCCGAGACCGAGGCCGTCCGCGCCCACATGCCGAGGATGGAGGGCGAGGCCGGCGTGCCGGCACGCGGGACAGACGCTGAGGCCGACGCGCCAACAGTGGACGCGAACAGCCTCGACCTTGGATGGGGACGGAGGCCGAGGCCGAGGCCGGACGGAGGCCTTGGACGGGGACGAAGGCCGAGGCATCGGCCTCCGTCCCCGTCCTCGTCCAAGGCCGAGGCTATCCTCGCCCGCTGCTGGTATGCCGGCCTCGGTGTCCATCCCGCGTGCCGAGGCCGTCCGCACCCTCGTGCCGGCGCGTCGGCCTTCACCTCGGCTCTTGCCGCCGGCTCTGGCGTCGCCGTCCGCTCGCCGCCACTCTCGCCGCCGACGAATTTCGGGGATTTTTCTGTAAATCGAAATAATTTCGGGATGTTATTTGCAAAAATCTGAATTTGAGGGACCTTTGTGTAAATAGGAGTAATTTCGGAGTGTTATTTGTAAAAAACTGAATTTCGGAACTTAGGAATTTATTTGTAAAATAACTGAGGATAAAATCAGAATTTTTTGGGATAATTTTAATTAAATAATAATTTGGTAAATATTTTCAAAAATAGAGGTATGAATAATTCTGGAAATTACAGTGATTATGCATAATTAAAGCTAATTACGTGGACTTATAGGCAATTATCCTTAGCAATAACCAAAGGCTCTATTTGATTTGCATTAAAGACAACGTGACATAACAAATGGTATTTTCCAAATTCTTTCGAATTAAAACATTTGATTTATTTCCGAAGTAGCAGCTCTATAAGAAAAGAAGAAGAAAACTAGCTAAATTGCTTTTTTTCTTTATTAAATGATTTCAGATTTTTTTTTCAGACATTGTTTCTTTTATTCTGATTTTAATATTTTTTTTCATGAATTACGGACTTGAATGTAGGGCTGTGCATTCGGTTAAAATCGAGCCGAACCGAATCGAAATTTCCGAAATTTTCAAAAACTGAAACCGAACCGAACCGAATAGTAAAAAATCGAACCGAAACCGAACCGAAATATTTCGGTTCGGTTCGGTTATAACCGAATTAGAACTGAATATTTTGCTAAGCCCAAGCCCACGCCCAAGCCCAAGCGAACCTGGAGGCCGATGGAGCGGCCGAGGGAGGAGAGGAAGGAGGCGGCGACGGTGTAGTCGGGGTCCGAGTGGGCAGTGGGGATGTGGAGGTACTGCTAGAATAGCTGAAGAAGACGACCCGGTGGCGGAAGTGGGTGATCTAGACGCTGTTGCACCCAGTGCCGCTGCTCCTTTTCTCTTGGCTTCCATGAGGTTTCATCCGTAGAGAACACGCCTTTTCTCTGCGTAGATCTGTCCGGGTTCAAATCTGATCCAGGGAAAGCAACGGCATCTTCTTCGTCGTCGAGGAAGGAGTGAGCCATTTGACGGCGAAATGGCCAGATCCGTCCGGGACTCCGGGTTCAGCCGTCAAATGGCCAAATCTGTCGGGGTTCAGATGGCTGAAATGGCCAGATCTGTCCGAGTTCATATTTGATCCAGGGAAAGCAACGCTGCAACGGCATCTTCTTCCCTTTCCGCGCTCCATCTCCGTCCATATGTCCGTTGGCAAGTTCAGATCTGAACCCAAACTGTTCCGAATCTCACCAGTAAAAGGAACCCTAGCACATCCCTGCCTGGTTCCTTTTATCTCCGGTTCACTCTCTCGGAAAACGTCGTTGTCGTCGTCGTCGTCGAGGAAGGCGATGGGAACCCAGAAAACTCCGTCGATGAAACAGTCGTCGTCGCCCTCGGTGAAGCAGAGGGAGATGGGATTAAGAGAAGGGAAAACGAAAATCGGTTTGATTTGGAGAGAAAGAGAGCAGCGAACCGAATAGCTCAAAACCGATTAGCCCAAAACCGAAATCAGCTGTCTAATACACAAAGATATATATAATTCGGTTCGGTTTGGTTTTTACGGTTTTTGAAAATCAGAAACCGAAACCAAACCGAATTTTAATTTTTTTTTTCAAAACGAAACCGAATAACCCGAACCGAATTGGTTATTCGGTTTCGATCGGTCGGTGCGGTTCGATTTTAACCAAATACTGCATAGCCCTGCTTGAATGTGACTTGCCTCCTAATATGTCCACCCTTGTCATCTACTCTACATGTACCCTATTTTTTTTTCTTAATTAATCACAAATAACACATCTGAATGTGCCCTTATCTTTTTAAAACTAAAAATTCTGTCCTCTCATCTCTGTTCCTCGCTAATCTCATGTAAATATTAGGTTTTCCAATCTTTCTACTGCACAAGAAGGTCTTTGAGTTCTTGAAAAATTCATTGAACTATACCTAAAATAGGTCAGAGGGGTATTTCCTTTCGCCAAAACAAAGAAAATAATGGAACCTTAGAATCATTTAAGCCCGAAGGGAAGCAACTTGCATGGTACAAGTCACCAAATGCTTCTGGCACGCCGCATCAAATTAGGGTTTCGAAATCTACATTGAGAAGACTGTAGAAAGTAATATGCCAGGTAGGATGATTGCACGAAGAACCTTGGGAATACAACCACTGGGCCTGTCTGTTCTGGAGTTAAGCGAGGTCAAAAGAAGCTAAAATCATCTTAACCTGAGGATTAAGACCAAACAAACACTTGCTCTCCGGAGTATTTAACCCATCCAAAAGGCTAAACTGAAAACTAAAGCCATTTTAACCCTCCAAACCACAGGGTTGGCTATTACCCTACATAAAAGCTGGTGTAGACAACTCCCAAACAAACAAAGAAAGCTATAATAATGGCTTTCCTATTCTGCCTGTTATAGACGCATCTAGCGAGTGATATAATACTTTTAACCTACTGGGTCCCAGTCTCAGTTGGAACTCGGAAGAAAAAAGAGGCGGGCAACTTAGCAATTGTCTGCACCTGCAAAAGATATGATTCATCTAGAACAAAAGGAGCTTCCTGGAGCAGAGTGTGACTATAACTATAACTGTGCATCCCAACACAAAAATGTTTAAAAATTCCAATCCAACTTCCATGAGACCACAGTTTGGTCTTGTAGAATTAATATAATGATCATTAAACATATAAAATAATTGCAAAACATGAAAATCATATCGGAAACAGAATATGCCAACCTCATCACAGCAAGAATAATGGCCAAAGAAAATAACGAATCCTACCACGTATACTATGTGACCAAATGCATACCATTTCAGAAGAGGCATGAGTCAATCCTAGCTGTACTATGTTAAGAAATTTAGACAGAATTGATATTTCACGACAATAATAAGGTTGTTCTTATGAAATTAAATTCTTACAGGAGGAAACTGAGAAAGATGCCAACTTATATCAAAGTTTCTCCGGTGATAAAATTATCAGTCTGGCTGGGGCACAAACTGCCCAGCATAATGTATCTACTGAGAAAAAATATATCAGGTCCATGCCACTACTGCACAAAATAACAGCACACCATGTAGTGTACACACAACCTGCAAATGATGAAATACATTACCTACATTGCACAAATATAGAATGGAATCCCATCATAAATGCACCGCTTAATTATACAAACACAAGTTCATTTGAACCATAACCAGTACCATGTCCAATGTCGGATGGCATAATTTATATAGCATACAACTATTAAACCAGAAAATGAAACACTTGTTTGTCCTAACATAATATATTAAGAAAATAACCCATGTAGGCACTAAGCTTTTGCAGTTATGATCTTTAGGTGCCATCAATTCGATTACAGGTAACTTTAATTTAAAGATCCAGAATTTTGCAGCATTTTCAGGTTATGCCAATTCCATCTCTCTTCCTCCAACTTGCAAAATGAAAGTCTCAGTGCTTATCCTCCCCAAAAATTGGAGGGTGGCGGCAAAAAAACAGCTCAGAAACGGTTCAGAACCAAGCATAGTAATGAGGTATCACCATCATCTGAAAGATCAAGACAAAACCAAACTATACAACCTCTTCATAGGAGCTCTACTAGCTTTCGCTTTATGTTTCTTATGTATCTGATCTTTGTTTGTACTTACCTTTTATTTCTATTGGATTTGTGACAGAAACCAAGACTTTGATGCTCATGCAATGTTTATGCAAGGAAACAGATACCTCCAGTGACTCCTCCCACTGTAGACTGGAAATTTTACTCTAGAATGTATCACTTCTGCTTAAGCATCTTGTGGACATAAAATATTGATCAGAATGGGCATAACCAGAGATCTGCACATCTCCATCAACATACTGGTCTGAGATAACCTGTGACTGGTCATTGAGATTCCCAGACAATGATCTAGAAAGAGATAAATCAGTCGAACTGGTCCTGCTGTTGTTAGTAACCCGGTCCTCTATATTGATACCTTGCATGTGAACTGCCAGGTTCTCATAGTTTGGTGTAGATGGAGAGTGTGGATCTGAAGAAGTACCAAAACGATTAGGCTGGGGGAGCAACCAATTCATCCAGTCATTCTGCTTCCTGATTCTGTCACCCTGCACTCAAATGCATCATGAGAAAGAGGCAATAAGAACATAGGCACTAGTCTCAAGATGAAAGTGCAAGCGATGGATGGGTGCCCACTTCTTATAATTTTGTTTGCATGCTTAAACAATTTAATCAACATCCACTGTCCAACTGATTCTAAGTTAAAAATGTATCACTTCTGTTTTATTGAAAAAAACTATGCCATGTTAGTTTTACAGATCGTACCTGTACTTCCAGTACCATCGAATATTGAACTGTATCCAATATATAATGAAGGTTATTTGTTAGCAGCTTGACCTGCCCAATATTGCAACAGAAAAATTACCATCTGCAATAGCGCATATATAAATGAAAAATGAAGTACATAGATCAAAAGTAATCAACCCCTTGAAATTGTTTAACAGATCCCAAGGCTATTCTACGGCTGAAAGGTGCCTGAGAGATAACACCTCAATGTTTCATTTCTAGATGCCAAAATTGGAAACCTTCAAATAATAACGCACAACATATCCATAAAGGTTGTAGCTTATGGAAGCAAGAATGGTTATGAACCACCCCAAGTTATGACTATGACAATTTCAAATAGAATGATTGCTATAAAGAGTAATGCAGAGCATCCAAGAGAATAATTTGCTATTGATCATGAGAAGATGGTTTGACAAGGACAAATCCTGGGAAAACAACCATCAAAAACACTGCTAAAATTTCAATAGCATGAGCCTAAAGAATTATAGCCCCATGAGGATCTTTTTTTTCTTAAAAAGTTGGAAATCCAAAAGAAATTTAATTTCTCAGACTTTTAACAGAATTATATTCAGTGTTATAAATAGTTGGTCCTTAATTTTACAAAAAAAGACAAAAACAGATGGTCCTAAATTTGTAGCTAGTGTTGTTGTTACATACTAAAAATCATTTCATTTTAACCCATTATAAAACATGATGGCTAGCATACAAACAGTTATCACAGCTGCCACAAAGGTTCCATCCTACAAAACCATCACTTAGAACCACACAGTTGACTCGGTATGACATTATTGTTATACTGTAGCAAATTCTCCTTGACAAAATAACCACAAAATGGATAACCTGTATTTTATTTCCTCAAAGTAACTGCTGGTTTTAATATTGAGTGCAGTAAAACAATTACGATTTTTTTCCCTTTTGGTTATGGTCCATCATTTCTTTTTGCTCATTCCATACTGTTATCTACTGCTTATCTTTCCTTTTCATCCCTAGTTTTTTTCTTTTCCTCTGGTTTTCATATTTCATGTCTCTATTCCATTATTTGGAAAACAGAGTAATTTACAGATCCTTCGAGACACAGAAAATTTCAGAGCCTATAAACTTTGTTTACCACTAGTCACTCCAGAAATGGAGCATAACTCATAACTCGTACTAGCAGCCTATGATGTCAGTCCATCGCAAAAACATCAAGTTTCATCTGACAATTTCAATGTACCTTACCATGCATGCTAGTTACATGGGTTGTTGGACAGTGAAGAATGATTACCTTCTGGTCCTCCACCCATGCAAAGACCACACCATAGGTGACCTACACCTATAACTAAAATAAACAGATTATCCCCATTTTCATACTTGACTGGTTTGATGCTGAAGGCAAAGCTGCTAAACTTTGGCCCCAAAACATGTTCAACATTTCTCCAATATATAAAACAGCTCACGCGACAATCCTTGGTAAGTGTTGCCCAACAATTGCAACTTATTAAACCCATTTTATTTTCTTTCAGGGGAACTTGATATCCGTGCAGGTGACCCAAATTTCTCGACCAATGTAAGGACCCATTTGGATACCCCAAAATTCCATAGAAATTGAGTATTTCATAGGATTTTTTCCTTCACAGGAAAAAAAAAATCCTATGGAGGTGTTTGGCACCATTTTTTGACAACTGCTATGATTTTATAGCAAAATTAAAAAGAGGCCCCGACCTGTTTATTTTTCCTATGAAATGGACCTTGAATATAAGCTACTTCCTATCATTAAGTATCCCCCCTACCATTGATAGGATTGTTTAGAGGAAGGGGGGTTGCATCTCTGGAAAAAAATTTCAATGGATTTTTCCTTGCGTATTAAAACAAGCCCTAAACAGAAAAAGAGACACACAAGACTGTTGGCAACGAATATGAAGGGCAACAATATGAGGGGAACATGACTGATGGCTTATATCAAACCACCTGCATTTCTCCACTAGACAACCCATGAGTCCATAACTGAAGAGACTTAGAAACTGCTGTTAGTCTTTTAATCTCCCCAGAGAATCACACTGCATGGATCAAAGATTCTGCAAACAAATTGGCATATGATTAACCAAAGGACTCATCCATAAACAATGATTTTCAAAGAGCTTTCTTGCCATTATACTTTTCTGCAATACTTTTAGTATCCACTTTTTACCTCGACTATTCTTTTTCATAATAAGGTAAAGAAAATATTCATAATCATCATCAAGATCAGGATAATAGCAGTTCTGCATTACGCTATGTAACCAGCACAGAAGCTTGCTCCTCAATTGTATTAACCCAAGAGAACGATTTTAATATAAACACCTCTTAGATTTGACGCAGCCAGTTGAGTAACCATGATAATCAATATGCCTCTGTGATATGTAAACTAAAATAGCTTACAAGATTATCCAAAAATGAAGTGACCTAATAAGAAGACGAATGGACTAGGAATAAATGTGCGCCAAACAGCTAGCATAAACAAATAAAAAATAATAATAGAATGCATATAAAAATTCTAGATCAGAGTTAGATGTACTCAATAAAGCAAGTCGAATAGAAAAAACAGCCTTATTATGCAAACAAAAAACCTTCTAAATCTTGGCACAAAAAGTAAAAGACTAGATATCAGAACAGAAGGATATGAGCAATTAAATATGAAAATGGTGAATCCCACCATAGGTCAAGCTCCACAATGACTCAGATTTGTGTTGTGAACTAAATTGTGTAGCTAAGAGGTAAAATAACAGAGATTTTGTTTCTGCATATGCTTTTAATTTTTTGACAATCTACATCACAAAATATAAATAGGCATTGACTTCCTCAGTGTTGACAACCTCAGTGATTGACTATGAAAATTCTAGAGTAGGTAGAATCTAAAGGAACTTCATGTCTATTGCATGCACAACAGCAAACCAAAAAGGGCATGAAGCAGAACTGTAATGTGATTGGTACAATGAAATATCACTAGATGTTAATTGTCATATCCAAAGATCCTACAATCCATATCAAATATCAGACATATGGGGTGCAGGGAACAGAAAATAACCATCTTTCGATCAATCCTAACAATGTTCATCTAAATAATGCTCCATATCCTAAAACTCCTTGAGTCACCCCCACCCCCACTCACCCCAAAACACGCACACACAAAAAAAACAACCATACCCTTTTAGCCCTCCTTAACCATCTTCCATTGGGCAAAATACCATTAGTAAAGTAACACAAAAGCATTCAGCATCTAAAAACTTACTGCCACAAAAACATACAACCTTCACCTTCTTGATCATATTAGAATCTTTCTATGGCCAGCTAGATCACCATCTAGCATTTTGTAGGCATATTGCTAATGCAAATAATTTTGACTGGAAAAGTGCTGATTTCAAAGTTGCATGTGGAAAGATGACTATAAATGACATTTTACAAAAAAAAACCGTATTTTCAAGAGTCTTAAAAGTACTAGAGTTTTTTCATTAAATGATACAAACTATAATCTAGTAAGTATAAATACCAGGCCCTAAAATATTTCTGGCCAACTCAAACTAAAATAATTCATTAATTTGGTTATATGCAGTAGATATCCATGTACATAATGATGCTTTTATGATCATATAAATTTGTATGCAACAATAAATAGAGGAAAATATTTATACATCCAAAATATCTTTTTTAAGTTAGAATCACAACCACATGTAATAAATAAAGGCCCTATCATTTGATACTTCTCAAGTGGCCTAGGAAGTATAGCTAGAATGTCATTGTGTCCAAAGTATCATGGTCCTTGACATGTTAGCAACCATTGTAACATGTGGAAAACTACATCATTCATGAATAATAATTATTGAATTTGAAGGTCTTTTATGAGCTTTCTTGCCCAATTTATTGGTACAATGACCCACCCCCCCTCCCTCACATACAACGAAAGATACATTCTTGTTAGAAAATCTATGATACAATGAATTGTTAGTCATAAATAATGCTTGATCCCATGTTCATCAGTATCTGGGAACCTTGTTGCAAAGCACAAAGTACACCAGATACACAACAAGCATAGCTATAAGATTAATAGCAATACTTAGCTTAAAATGGCAAACCACTAGCAAACTTAGTTTAAGTAATCTTTCAAATGGAAGGATCATAAAATTGTCACAATCACGCAAATAAATATTGCAAGCGTTGAACTTGCCACAAACCATATCCACACCCTTGCAAAACAAACAAAATATGCATGTGTGAAACTGCAGCACTTCTGTTACTCAAATAATTATTGAGTGATAAAAATAACTTACTTTGTTAAAGCCAGCAATCAAAGAAATAGGAACCCAACCTTGATCATCCATGTTCTGCCTCAAGTATATATCTTTACAAAGATTTTCAGTGCTAGAAAAAAAATACAAAAACCAGTTGAGAAGTGCAGAAAATACTACTGTTCAAAATATCAACCCCATCTTTATAAAAAAAATAAACAAATGCAATTTTTCAATCATCACCTAAAGTAGTACTCTATCTGTTTCAGCAGTGCAGTACGATGAGAAGGATCCATGGCAGGAAAGTACATTGTTGGGGCCATGGGATGGGCAATAAGAGGCACACCACCATAAGTCTCGGGCGGTGGAGGTGCCACCATAGGGTAAAAAGCAGAATTCATATCTGATACACAAATCAATCTTGTATATCAAGACAAGTAAACCCCATCACAAAACACGAAGATGAACGAAACTCACCAGGAAATCCCATCGGACGCACAAATGGCTGGCCCTGAAGAGGTGGACCAATGAATGTCGGCGCCACCGCAGGCATTGGCCGGGGTTGCGGCCGGAGCCCACCGCCCCGTGGCTGGTGCCCTGGCTGCATGTGGCTTTCCCTGCCATTGAAACTCCTATGGCCCCAATCTTGATCACGCCGATGCCCAAAACCGCCACGGTGAGAACCATTACCGCCATTGTTTCCCCTTCGACCGCCACCGTACTCACGGTAGTGATCCGACCCCCCACCTCTGAACCCATGTTCACCGCTGTTGTTCCCTTTGTTAACTGGCGCAGCAGAAGCCACTTCAGCCGCCGGCTGCGCCTCCAAGTTCGGCACTGCCGTGCCATTTGCCAGTGCACCGCTGCTACTGCTCGCTCCATCTCCGCCGCCACGCTTCATAGATTTCTGCCGCGCGGGGGTTGGATGGCTCTTCCCCGAGTTAGGGTTTTGGTTGCCGGAGCCGATGTGCTTCACAGGAGACGAGATCGGAGCCACCTATCACCGTAATCGATCAAAAAACGCAGACAAATCACGAAAAATCGAGAAAAAGAGGAGAATAAAACTCACCGATCTAACCGGGGAGGCGCAATCCGGCGAGGGATCAGCAGCGGGGGACTTGGGAGGAGCGCGAGCCGACTCGGAGAGGGCCGGCCAGGAGACGGCACCGCCCATGACGGGGCCGCCGACATCGGCAGCAACGGCAGCAGAGGGTTTGCTCCAGGCGGGCTTCTTGGCACGCGCAGCAGCAGCATTGGCGGCGGAGCCATCGGCGAGGTCGGGAGAGCGATCGGAGGGCTCCATGGATGGATTGGGGGAGGGGATCAGGGGGATTAGGGCTCCGATCGGGACGAAAGAGAGGAAGAATCGGGGAAATCGGAGTGGAATTGGGGCAAATCGGGGGAGCACGGGAGGGAGAGAGAAGGGAGAAGGAAGCGCTGACGCTGCCGCTGCCGCTGCAGGTTGTTCTTGTTGTCTTCGCACAGACCCCTCGGTTTCGTCAGTGGGAGGTGGCTTCGCGACTAGCGAGGCACGAGGAGAAAAGGGAAGGGTGGGCAGCTGGTTGATTTGGTAATTACGTTTGGCAGTGGGATTTTGGCCCCATGCGGAACGGACCATTTAGGTCGGTTTCGGTTTTGGTCTAAGCCAGAGGCCGGGCTTAGAGAAGTATACGAGCAATGGACCCTGACAGCTCATATGAAATTTTTTTTTTTACTATAATATTGAATTCTTCAGGCTTGTTTTGATTTCTATTCTTTGCATTGTGTTAAGCAAAGGACTATTCACTTATGTTCTTTACAAAGAAAAAAAAAATGTGCTAAATTTTAATATGTTCAGTGAAGTATTTTTTAAATGTATTTTTAAAAGTTTGTCAAAAATAATTTAAATATATTATTTAGAACATCAAAGTTGAGTATGTTATTATTTTATATCATCTTATTTTGATTCTCAATCTTTGTGATGTTTATTTATTTCAATGTAAAAAATCGTGATCTTATTTATATATTATAGTCTTGCGTACCAGTAAGTCCATTGGCAAAGCCTCAAGCCAAGACTGTCATCTGAGCCACAACCTCCTGGCGTTCTCGGCATCCTCGGCGGTCTCAGTCGCCCGATACAGTTGCTCGCCGGAGGCCGGGGAGGCGTCTCGCCGAGCATGACGATTTCTTCTTGCTGCTTTTGTACCAGCTGATTTCCTCGTCTTCAAGTGCTTTTTTGTTGTGTTCATTATTATCTTCTGCTTGTAAGCCTTGTTTCATTCCAAAGAAGAATAAACTTGAACTGTTTTTCAGAAAAAAAAAAAAAAGAGATAGAGAGAAACTGGAAGCAAGAGAATCCAATTTGAATCCAGATTCTAACTGATAAATGAATCGGAGAATCAAAGCAGTGAAACCATGGAAATCTTACAGGCCAAAAAAATCCAAGAAAAAAAAATAAAAATTTTAAAATGAAAAGACAGAGGAAATATTAAAAATGTGTTAATTAATAAGCTGTAATGAAAAAAGCTAACCACTAATGAAGATTAGATCATAATGCTTGGAAGAAAACAAATGGATATAATGGATTTTTTTATAGTTTGTGTGGGAAATGGTCAGAAAATTGTGAAGCACCATGGGGCCAAAATGTAATTACCAAATGGTCCATTCCAAACCTTGCTGCATCAGAGCACAAATTGAGAGCATTTTGAGGTAATTTTTGGATTATTTTTTAGTTCTTTTTTACCTTTTTATATTATTATATTTTGGAACCGTTGGTTGATAAACGTCAGCGCAAAACAACAAGAGGATAATGAGAAGGCAGAATCTATTGCTGATGAGCTGAAAGCTGATGTGGCAAGCCGTTGTTGGAAAATTAAAATTTCAAGTTGCAATCAAATTGATTTTTTTTTTTGTTTAGATTATTTGGGTTATGAGTATTTTTAAGATTTTGGTTAGCATTTAATTATGAATATCATAATATTTTATGCAGATAACCAAATGTTATTTTTTTAAAATAACAAACAAATGTGTTGTGAGAGGCCAATTCACCATTGGTTTAAAAGGTTTCTGTAGATTTGATTTGCAATATCATCTTTTTATCAATCTACAAGAAAAAATTATAAAGAAGGCTGTCGCAAACTCTTTAATAGCGACAGCTCTGACACCTAACTCAATGACCAAATAAAAATATAGAGTAAATATAAAAAAATATCATTAGTCTTTTACCTTAACGAGTACTTTGATTTATTTATAATGGGCGAAGGCAATTCGGCATATTTGAGATTTCTCAATCTCAATCATGATATTCATCGGATTCTTTATAACTGACTACCGGGAGACTCGAATCTTTCGAAATTGCTTGAGATTTCCAAAAGATACTTATATTTCTGATTGAACTATTGATATACCGAAATCATCAAGCTCCATGGTTCAACTCGGAATTGTTTTTTGTTGGACTCATCGAGTTGCTAGGACCTTGAAGATAAAGCCATTTCAGAATCTCAATCATTTTTATGGACGGCTCGAGTTCGATTTTTTGATATAATATATTTGGTTAGGTGTATTATCAA
This sequence comes from Trichopus zeylanicus subsp. travancoricus, assembly GCA_005019695.1. Taxonomy (NCBI): domain Eukaryota; kingdom Viridiplantae; phylum Streptophyta; class Magnoliopsida; order Dioscoreales; family Dioscoreaceae; genus Trichopus; species Trichopus zeylanicus. The sequence continues at coordinate 72,438 of RXID01016399.1, read as the reverse complement.
TGCCTCCAACTCTGAATTTGATTCTCTTATTTGAGATACGGAGTTAGTTCAGTCTTAATTGGGTTCATACATTGCTTTGGAAGTTGAGCCGCTATTTTAATAAATCATGCGTAATCATCGAGGTTTATGCTTTTTCAAAGCGACGAATTTGAGCCGCTTCAACTCTGCAATGTTTGATTCGGAGTAACACAAGTCCAATCTCAATTAGTATCACCACTTTAACTCCATAAGTCAGCATAAATGGTGACTCTTCTATTATTATTTGTAGGGTGGTTCGGTACAATCACAGAATATGTGACAACTCAATCCAAACTCTACTTGTTTTCTCAAGACGCTTCTTTATTCCAACTAATAGATTTTGGTTAGTTATCTTAGCTTAACCATTTAATTGGGGGCGTGCCATCAAGGTAAATCATTGTTTAATGTGGAGGCTAGCATAGTACTTTTTGAATTTTGAACTGTCAAATTACTTTTCCATATCAGTGACTAGTATTTGCAAAACCTGAATCAACAAATAATATTTTACCAAAGAAATTTTTGAATCTTCTTTTTAATAATTGTAGTCAAGAGTTCAAACTCTAGGCTCTCTACTCACTTAGAAAATAGTCAATGATAACTACTAAGAATTTTCTCTTATTCTAAGCCGGTCAAAATAGACCTAAAATATCCATCCCCCACTAGTTAAAAAACCTTGTTATTTGTATTTATTGGAGCCGAACTATTGGACTGCAATACATTGTGGCATGTTTCTGGCATTATATACATCTTGAGATGAATTTGGTTGCTTTAGAGAATATGTTTAATCAATAATACTCATGTCTAAAGAGTTTGTGAGCAAGAGCTCAGCTGCCTCCATGACTTTCACATATTCTCTTATGTACTTCTTGAAGTGCATACTCATATTTGAAAGGCCTTAAGCAGTATAGAAGAGGGATTTGAAAGGTCTTAGGTAGCATAAGAGAGGCTGAGTGAGCGACCTTTTGTATAGAATCTCATTTACTAGGACGGAGTTGGCACTAGCCTCTTAAGTCTCCAAATCTCCTTAGGTTCTTTGGGTAATTGTCCCTTTTTTAAGATAATTTATCACATGATCCATCCAACATGGTTCCTCATCCACTGTTCACCTTGATGATGGGGGGTGTAACTAACTGTTGGAGATTTTTCACAAGGATTTACCTCGATTATGAATTCAAAGATGTCGAAGCAAGTTGGGCAAGGGCATCTGTTTTCGTGTTACTTTATTTTGGTACCTAGCATACTTCTACTTGATCCATTTTTCCTGTGAGTTTCTCCGTTCCAACCAAGTATTGGATCATTGTCGAGTCTTTGGTTTCATCTTCTTCCTTTGCTTTTAAGAATACGAGTTGAAAATTGTTGAATACCTTCAGTTGTTTAGCTCTGCCTGTCAACGCTATTAGAAAGCCCAAGAGGAATATTTTATATTCTGCAATATTATTTGACATTGGAAATTTCAATCAAGGCAATTATTTTATTATTCTTTCATCTAAGTTGGTGAGCACAACACCAACTTTGCTGCCTAATTCGTATAACAAGTCATCCATCCAAACTTCTTATAGATCAGATTCCAATCCAATAGCATATGAGGTGGTTTCCACTATAAGTCCAAGGCTCGGGCTTTGATATATCTCTTGATTTTAAAAGAAATGTTGAACTGGCTTAACTCAATAGACCACTTGAATAATCTTTTAGAGGTCTTTAATCTTTGCAATGCTTATCGAAGAAGAAGGTTGGTGAACACGATTGCTAAATGTGCTTGAAAGTATGATCTAAATTTTTGAGTTGTCGAGACCACTGCGTAGGCTAGTTTCTCTAAATGTGGATATCTAAACTTTGCCATCATAAGCACATGACTCACATAATATATAAGGAGTTATTTTCCACTTCTATCACTTACTAGTATAAAGTTGAGTACTTATTTAGAAACTACTGCATAAAGAAAGAGTGGCTCATTTGAATCAAGCTTGACTAATAGGGGAGATTCGGAGATGTACTATTTGAGATCTTCAAAAGCTCGCTAGCATTCCTTTGTCCATTTGAATCCAAAGCTCTATTTGAATATTTTGAAGAAAGGCAAATAATTCTCACTCAATTTGGATAGGAAAAGGGTCAAAGCTACTAGAAAACCTGTAAATCTTTATATATCTTTGATAGAGATTGATAGCTTCATTTTTAAAACTACTTCAATCCCTAATTTCGAAATCATATAGCCAAGGATTTTTTTTGAGCCTACTCCAAAGGCATATTTCTCTGTATTCAATCTCATCTTAAACTTCTGAAATATTTTAAAAGTTTCTTTCAAACCCTCGAGATGTCCATCAACTTGGATGCTTTTGATTAGTATATTATTGACATATACCTCTACATTCCTACTGAGTTGGGATTCAAAATTTTGATTCACCATTCTTTGGTACATTGCTCCTATATTTTTTAATCTAAATGACATAACTGTATAACAAAAGGGATCTTAGTTAGTGATGAATGCGTTTTTTCTTCATATTTGGGATGCATCTAAATCTAGTTATAGCTAGAGAAAGCATCTAGAAAACTGAAGAGTTGGTGATCCAAGGTGTAATAAACTATTTGATTTATTTTGAAAATAAATAGTTGTCTTTTGAGCAAACCTTATTCAAGTTTGTGAAGTTCATGCACATCTTTTACTTATCGTTGGTCTTTTTTACCATTACTATATTGGTCAACTATTTAGGATACTGAAATTTCCTAATGAAACTCGTATTAAGAAGCTTATTTACCTATTCTGCAATGACTTTTAATGCTCGGGGGTGAAATGTCTTTTTTACTTAATCAACTTGTTGTTCTTGGCTATGGTGAGCTCGTATTATGCTATCGAAGTATCTATACCAAAGAGGTCTTTTGGGGTTCAAGCGAAGATGTCTTGACTTTTTCATAATAATTCTTCCAGTTTAGTGTATAAAGGTTTTGCGAGATTTGCCCTAAGTTTGTGTTCTTCTGAAGCTTTCGATGACAACGAAGTTAGTGAGTTACTTCATGGATTCAGCACGCATTATTTTTATTTCAATAATGGATTTGATGACTTCAGTAATCTTCGAACCCTCTTGGCTCAGACTGCTTTCCAAGTATATTTCTTTGCACCTTCCCACGAGGCTCCAATCTCGTCAAACTTTGCCTGTACCATTCTTAGTCAAGAATTTCATAACTAAATAAAAGATTGAGAGTACCACTGAGAATTGATTAAGAGCTGAGTAACCCAGAATGACATGGTAAACTGAGCAGGTTTGGATGATTATGAACTAGGATTTAGTGGTTGCACTCTTAGGGTTTTTCCCAATTGTTAAAAGTAAATTGATCACGCCGAGTGTAGTGATTGAGCTGCTCATAAATTCCTTGAATTTCTTGTTGTACATCTCTAGCTTTTATTTCATCTCCATTTGGTCATAAGCTTATGCAAATAAAATTATTACTAAGCTTCCCTTGTCTATTATGACTCATTGGGTATTATAACCATCAAGGATCCTTGAAATCACCAATGCACTACTATGGGATGAGGGGGCTTCCTCCAACTACATTGTCGTGAAGACTATGCTTCCATAGTCCGGCCTGTGATGTCGCCTTTTCACCCCTTCCTATCCCCTACTAGCTGCTAGGCATTTGCCATATGATGTTCGAGCCTTGCCTCAATTCAAAGGGCCTATCTGAACCATGTTAAGTTGTTTTTTTAGCTGAAAGGCAGTGTGACTTTGCATGAGGTAGGGTGGCATACTTTTGGCTTGATCACTAGCCATCGACACTTTCGTGGTCAAAAGAGACATTATGCAAAGATCATTGAGAATCTCAATGAAAGCACCAATTGTTGTAAGAGTATGATTAACCATCATTCGATTTGAAAGGCTCCTTAATATCAAATTCACAAACTCGTCTTTTTCTCAATTTGCAATAAGAAAAAATTATGAAAAAAAGTTATTAAAACTCTCTGACAACGCTAGCTCCATGGCCCAAGTCAGTGACCGAATAAAAAAAAAGTAGAGCTAAAAAATTGACTTTAGTCATTTACCTTAACGAGTATTTGATTATTTATAATGGATGAAGACAATTCGATGTATTTAAAGTTTTTCGATTTCAGCCATGATATCCATTAGGATATTCATAACTGACTACCGAGAGTCTCTAATCTTTTAGGATTACTCAATATTTTCAAAAAATACCTATATTTTCGATTGAGCTATCGACATATCGAGGTCACTGAGCTCCATGGTTCAACTTATATTTGTTCTTTGTTGACTCACTAAGTTGTCAAGACCCTAAAGATGAAATTGTCTTGGGACCTCAGTCATTCTGGATGGCTCAAATTTGATTTTCTAATATGATAAATTTGATTTAATGTATCATCATAATCAATAAGTGTGACTTTGTGCAATTTTTTTAGGAAGTGATTTTGCGCACTTTTGTTAGTACATTACAATCATTAATATATATTTTATTTTTTTAAGTCACTAATATTTTTATTGTTTCACCATAATCACTGCTATATTTGTCGTTGGCCATTACTTTTTTCTGAGAAGCTTATTTTTGAAGCAAAAATTGGTATAAACTCCAATTAAAAATATAAATTTTTTTACTTTGTTACTACAGAGAGAAATTGCAAACATCTTTTTCAAATAATAGCTTTTTTTACTACATTGATAATATTTTTAGATTAGTTATAATTTTATTGTTTGTCAATCATCAAAATAGTTAAAATCAAAAATACAATTGGAATTGAGTATCAAAAACTTAGTTAATGGATATATCTTATCGATGAATGTTATTTCTTAAATTGAATGAGGCCTTCATTTACAAAGTTTATTTGTGGCATTCAATTTTTTCACAATTAAGCAGAAATATTTGAAATCAAATGAAAGCCTATGGCCTGTAATTAATTCCTCAGCAATATATCGATGATGTATTTAATATAATTTTTGTTGATTGGGTCAAATTTTATCATTGATTTTGAATTAGGAGACCCTTTGAAATCAAATCCTCTAGGTCGATTCTCACCATAAGACTTGTAAGACAAAGACACAGTGAGAGAGATCGATGAAGTGCAACGGCCTCTCCGATGCTTACGTTAATATTGGTTTTTGAGAGAAATAATAATAATCATATTCAGAAGAGAAAATAATTATAGAATTCATGCACTGATAGCCTATTAGCATTATAGAATTATAGAATTCATGCACTGATAGCCTGTTACTTTATATAAAAGAGGTAGAGATACCTTCTATTTATGCCTTACTGGATCGTACTTATCAATAATAACATTTCTAATTTGGAGGAGATTATCTTCTAAAATTTAATTACCTTTTTAGGAGTGGATTTTTTATAGATTTGATTTCAAATCGGATATTAGATCCTAACTGAACCGGGTCGAGAGTTCATTATATCATCATATCCCCTAACTCTGATTACCGAGTCCTCGTAGCTCGGTGAGTGAAGTTAACTTCACATTTTTCTTGGGCCATGTTTTCGATTTGAGATAACATTTACTAAGTTATTTTTATCCCCTGGTTAGGTCTGTAGCCTTCAATCGGGTCTTCAGTAGGACATCGACTTGTGACTATTCGAGTTATAGAACAATAGCATGTAGGAGATCGAACTAAGGACGACATCACTTGTCCTAGAGACCATAGGACAAGAGGTCGTGCTAAAGAGACGTCATTTATCCTAGAAGTCAATTTGCAAGTGCTTAGGATTGCGCTACTTGTCTTAGAGGTCATTTTATGAGACTAGGTCTAGAGTTATATTTGCTTGTTCTAGAGGCTTAGCTACAGAAGGCCATGCTTAAGATTACCTTACTCGTCCTAATTGCCAAATTGCAAGAGATAATGTGTAGAATTGCATTCGCTCATCCTAGTTGTCAAACTACAAAAGGTCGATGTGAGCCATATTTGTTCACTTTTATCTCAAAAGATTGGTTACTCATCATAATGTATCTTGCATTGGTGAAAAACAAAATCAGTATTATGATATAATCGATAAAAATATATAGAGAAAAGGAGGAATAAATACACCCAAATTTATAGTTTTACAACTTAGACAAATTTTCACACTTGATCATTCCCAACTGCAGAATTCTTTCAGCAGTTTCTGAGCAGACCTCATATACTTGGAGTTTCGCAGTCATTTCACCACTCCTATCGGACCGTAAGCATTGAACAAGATGGTTGTGATTACTTGTTTGGACATGTTGCATGTGACCTTCAAGGCGAAACGAAAATAAAGGATGTTGTTATTGCTGCTGCATTCACTGGACACCTTCCCTCTACCTAGGCTCCTTCCTCTTTTTTTTATTGCCATTGCTTCGCAACTTTGGCAGCAATCACAATATTTTTTTTGGAATATTTACCTATAACCCCCTGAGATTTACTTTATTTACCAAAACCCCCCCTAAAATTTCAATAATTACCTACACCCTTTCTTTTTTAATTTATTACCTACAACTCTTGATTATTATTTAATCAAAATTTTTTCTAAAAATTTCACTTTTACCTCCTGTAATTTTACAACTAAACATCTAAAAAATTTAACTTCATACCCCCACTCTTTCTCACAAATTTTTATAAATAAACCTTTTGAATATTTTTATTTATTAAAAAGTTCAAATATTAATATTTTTCAAATAAAAATTTATAAAAAGATCTTAAATATTTTAAATATTTTATAAATAAATCCTATATAAGAAATTAAATTTATAAATTTAATAAATTTATATTTATAAAAAAATCTATAATATAAAAATTTGCAATGTGCTTATTTGTAAATATATAAATATTAAATTCATAATTTAATTTCTTATATAAGGTTTATTTGTGAAATATTTAAAATATTTAAGATCTTTTTATAAATTTTTATTTGAAAAAATTAATTTTTGGACTTTTTAATAATAAAAGTATTCAATGGACTTATTTGCAAATATATAAATATTAAATTTATAATTGAATTTCTTATGTAAGATTTATTTGTAAAATATTTAAAATATTTAAGATCTTTTTAGAAATTTTATTAAATTATTAAAATTTAAATATGTTATAAATAAATTTTTTTAAAGATTTATTTATATATATTTGGGAGAAAGAATGGAGGGTGGGAAGCTAAATTTTTTTGGAGTTTAATTAGAAAATTACGGAGGATAAAAATAAAAATTTTAGAATAAATTTAATTAAGTAATAATTAAGAGCTGTAGATAATAAAATTGAAAAAAGGAGATATAAATAATTATTAAAATTTCGGAAAATTTTTTTATAAATAAAATAAATCTCAAAAATTATAGATAAATAGCCCTAATTTTTGTTCCCCTTTTTCACTTTCTCATCATATCTCTCCGACGTCTTTCTTTTTGCCTTTTTGACTTTTTTTTTTTTTTGGCCGAAAAACTCTCTCCCTCAGATGAGTTAGCCGCCACTTTTTAGTTTTTATATTTTTTGCTTCTTCCTCTCTTTGCTTCTTCCCGATCCAGCTCCCTTCTCCTGTTTTTTTTTTTTTTTACGGGCGCAAACTCCTTCAACACGGCATCGGGAGCTCAGATTGGTGAGGCGCTGGAATAGGGAAGGTTGGAGGAAGGCCAAGCCAGTGCAGAGCTGGCGGAGAGTGCAAGCCAGGCTGGTGAAGATGTGGTTTAGAGCATGCACGGTCGTGGGGAGATGAAGGGCTCTGGCGGTAAGCATGGCGGCGCAGTTCGGGCCGGCGGAGGGTGAAGCTCGGTGCCAGGAGGCAGCAATTTTGCACGAAGGAAGCCGCGGCAAGGCTAGGGCTTGAGCAGGCTGGCTGCGAGGAGGTTCAGGCTGGCGGCAGGGTTGCTAGTCCTGTCCGTCGAGGGGCGACATAGGGTATAGGGTCTCCGACAGGGCACATGCACGAACGACCACGAATCGAGGCGAGGCTGGCCGACGAATCAGCAATGAGGCTGACGTGGTCTCCTCTTCGACGAGGAACCCTTGGTGGGACTGGGTGGTCTCCCACGTGCAGCCGAGGGGCGGCGGAGAGAGGCGATCGGTGAAGTGAGACCGTGGGAGATCCAGGTTGGCGGAGACGGAGCAAGTGGTTGCCAGCCGCACGACCAAGTCGCGCGAGAGAGAGCTAGAGTTCAGGCCACTAGCATTGGTGTATTTGGGGCGGCAATGGAGCCCTGAGTGGGATCATGTGATGGTTGAAGATGGCATGGGAGGGATTCATTGAGGATGAAGATCAATAGCCCTATAGCATGGGAGAGCAGGAAACCAAAGAAAAAAATAAAAACCCAAGATAAGTTTCGATGACCTCTTTCCTTATTTTCGATCTCCTTTCTGTTTGCTTTTGGTGATCCTCAAGCTTTCGACTCGCTCCTCTTCAAGTTTTGATCCCTCGTGAGTCACGCTATGAAAGCGACGAACGGCTCTTCTTCATTTTCGCTGTCGATGCAAACATGGCTGCTCTAGAGATCCGAGACTGCAGGTCATGGGCCCCAGGATAGGATACGGTGGGATTGCAGTGGGGCAGGATCAGCCGCGAGGCAGTGCTATCAGCGATGGTATTGAACGGCTTGTATTCGTCCTCATCGAACTCACTCTTCTTCTTTCTATTTATAGATCAAACTTTGGGAACTCTTCTTAGTGTAGAGAACACTCTAGTGTATCGATGCCAGCGAGCTCTCAAATTTGTAGTAAAACGACGAGCTGGCTCTCAATAAAAAAATTATTATTGATAGGAACAAATTTTTTCATTGGTTTTGAATGGAAAGTCTATTTGAAATTGAATCTGTTAGGTCAATACTCGTCATGAGATTTGTAAAATAAAAATATAGTGAGAGAGACAGTTAGGATATGGTGGCTCTTTTAATGCTTAAATCAATATCATTTTTAAGAAAAATAATAATAATTAGATTCAAAAGAAAAAAAAAATTATAAAATTCAGGAATTGAGAATCTTTGATCTTATGATAAAGAAATAGAGATATCTCTTCCTTATGTCTTAATAAGTCATACTTATTATAAATAATATTTTTGATTTGGAGGAGATTTAACATGATTATTTCATAAAATTCAGTTAACTTTTTAAGAATAAATTCTTTCTCAATTTAGTTTCAAACTGATTTATCAGACTCTAACTCAACCGGAACCGAGAATTTATTATATCATCTTAATGTGATTTTAAAAAATGAGGCATTGAATCACATCAATATATGGATGCGAATTCAGGGTATTTATGCAAAATCGCATTCAAATAATATATGTGGACAAACAAGGGGTTTTCTGAAAAACTATTGCGTTTTTACAAATATCTCCTCCAATTAACCAAAACAAGCACGGTAAATGATCCCCTGCTCCCTCGCCATTTCGCTTTCAGCGCTTCGAGAGAATTTCCGCTAGGGTTAAGTCTTCGTCCCCAATCTCCCCACCCTAAATCCCCGGATCCATGGCGTCGACGGCGGCTGAAGGCAGCGCGAAGAAGGTGATCACGCTGTTAAGCTCCGACGGCGAGACGTTCGAGGTGGACGAGGTGGTGGCAATGGAGTCGCAGACGATCAAGCACCTCATCGAGGACGAGTGTGCCGAGAGCCACATCCCGCTCCCCAACGTCACCAGCAAGATCCTCTCCAAGGTGATCGAGTACTGCAAGAGGCACGTCGAGGCCGCTCCGAAGGGATCCGCCTCCGGCGAGGAAAAGGCCGTCGACGACGAGCTCCGCAACTGGGACGGGGAGTTCGTGAAGGTCGATCAGGCTACCCTCTTCGATCTCATCCTGGTGAGCCTAATCTCTATCCTTTTTCCTCTTCTTTGTTATAGATCGGGAAATTGGTTTCTAGGGTTTCGTGATCCTTTATCTAGATTTGTTTTCTCGTGATTCTAGGGCTTGATTGTTTTGATGCATGATCGCTGATGATTATTTGCGTGTAGCTCTATTTACTCACCTAGACCGCGTTTGGAACAGGGTCAAGGTCAAGATTAAAGGAAAGGGTAAAGTGTAAAATGCTAATGCGGTCAAGTAAATCCTGTTTGGTTATTGATCTGGCTAACAGGTGGTTAAAATTTTTTGTGGATAAAAATACCCTCAGTACTGTTCATCTTCTTTGCCGGCCGGCGAGCTCGAGCTCGCCCGCGGAGCTGGCCGACCGAGCTCGCGCTCGGAGCTCGGCGGCCGAGCTCGAGCGCGGAGCTCACTGGGTGAGCTCGGGCGTGGAGCTCGTGCGTTGAGCTCGCCGGGCGAGCTCGAGCGCGGAGCTCGGCGAGCGAGCTCGAGCGCAGAGCTCGCTGGCGGAGCTCGCGCGGGCAGTGATGGCGGAGATTGGGGCAGTAATGGCGGAGACGGCGGTTGTGCGGTGGTGATGGACACAGCGTCTCATGCATGACAAGGAGAAGATGAACAGTTGGCGAGATTCGAGGAGATCTCGGAGGAGGAGGACGGCTGTGATTGCGAGGATGATGGAGAGAAGGAGGGGGTGGGTCGAGTGCAGGACGTCCGCGTCGATTGCAGTGAAGTATGTGTGTGTGCTGGAAGTGGATGGGGCAGTGATGGCGGAGACGGCGTCTATTGCACAGCGAGGAGAAAATTTTCATATTTTGTGATATCCCCAAAGTTGGTATTTCGTTGTGTCAAGTGTGTATGAATTTCGCAATTCCAGCAGAAATTGGGAAAGGATTAGGTTTCATTTTTTGATTTAGATTCCTGATCTTTGCAGTGGGTTTGTCGTGCATAATCTCTGCATTAATTTGCATTAATGTCTGTATTTTATTTATCGTATTATATTGCACTTCCCCAATGCAAGTTCTAGTTGATGGTGTTTCCTATGAAAAATGCGTATTCAAATCTAATAAAAGTATTGTAGTTTCAATTGGACCATTTATGTAAAATACCATCTTTTGTATCTGCCATTCATTATGCTAAGCTTCTGCTTGGAAGATTTCATGGCAAAAAACCTCTTGTAAGTGATAGTGTCTCTTGTATTTCACAGTACAGCAGCTTATACATTAGAGAAAAGGAAACTCCAAACGCTACAACAATAATTAACGACGCTAATTAACATGAAACAACGAGTATTGTCTGAAAAACACAATATACATTATTGTCAGATACATATAATAATTTTGAAAGACACCGGAAACAGCGAGTACTGTTTCTAAAATTCTGAGTTCAAAATAAAGCATCAGCGAGTACTTCTTCGGCTACACGTGCGACTGTTTCGCGGTACAAAAATATAACATTATTCTCTGCAAGTAAATAAAAGGTGGAAAAATTATTAACATGATGTTAGAAAATTAAAAGTAAATTATCACTTACGATTCCCACAGAGCTGCAGTTATTTCGTTTCGAAGTATTTCCCCATATCGCACTTCACGTTACGATATACAGATGTTGGGTTCAGATGTTTCATCGTGTACTCCCGGAAATTCTCCAGTGCTATCATGAACTCCTTCGTTAGCCCTGCAGTCGTGAAACAGTTGGTCCTCACCGTAATTCCTGCGTATAAAATTATGTAACACAGCACAAGCCACCACTATAGCACATTGTGTTTTATACGGATATGGTTGCATTTTGCGTAATATTTGAAACCGCTGCTTAAATACGCCAAATGTCATCTCCACACAATTTCTCAAACTGTCGTGCATGTGATTAAATTTGTCCCTCGGATTCCGATATCGGACTCGACCTTGACCAAACTGTCCAATGTAGTACCGCTCATTTCGAAATGGTGCGAGAAATTTGTTAGTATTAGCATATCCGGCATCCACCAGATAGTATTTACCTAAAATAAACTATGATTATCATTACGAACATTATCATTAGTCTTTAAAGAAAAACAAAATTATGACTTTCACCTTCGAGGACGAAGAAATCGCTTCGGCTTAAAGAATCTCGTAAGATGCGTGCGTCTGCCGCAGATCCCTCTCAACCACTACAAATATACAAAAATTTCATATCAAAAAAGACAACCGCCATAACATTTTGCGTAAGCAACCCATGTCGGTCTCGAAATGGAAGTTGCATTTCTCGACTCACAATCACCGGTATATGTGTGCCATCTATAGCCCCGAGTGCATCCTACAAAGAAACACATAATATGTTAGAATATGTGTTGGCATTAATTAGAGAAGATTGTAGAAACTTATCTCACTTTAAAAAAGGAATACGCTCCTCCTCGATTAAGAATTGCGGGATGGACTGGAGTATCATGAGGCGACAATTGTATATAATCATTTTTTAGAGACATAATACCTTCCAAGACTTTATGGAAGTAGCTGCTTATAGTCTCCGCAGAGTATTGAAATACCGGCTGCAAATCTCTGTTAGATGCTCCACGAGTAATGGAGTAAAGAAAAATTCCTACTTGTAATTCAGCTAATACATGGGCTGTAGGCACGATACTTCCCCGCTCAACAAGTATTCTAGTGAGCAGTAGAAACACTTGCGGCACAAGTCTAAAGGTCCGGAAAAAACGAGTTTCATTACCTTGTAAATCATACATAAACTCTATTCCAGTAAAAACTCGATTATTCAGTGGACGGGGTGGTCTTCTCACTGAGGTTGAGGAATCTTCAAAATAAGTGGAAATGTCATCTTCGAGTTGCAACTCTACTTCTTCCTCTACATCATCAACAATGTCGTCGTAATCAGACATATTGGTGTTAAAAAGAAGAATGAAGTTGTATTATAGTATCGGCAATAAGGTCGCTCTATATATAAAGATCGACCTGAGTCGTCAGAGTGCTAAATCTTGACCGATTGATCGGACGGATCGTCCTGATGTTATAGAGATGAACTGTTGACGTCAGAGTGATAAATCTTGTCCGATTGATCCGACGGGTCGTCCTGACGTTACAGAGATAAACTGTTGACGTCAGAGTGCTAAATCTTGTCCGATTGATCGGACGGGTCGTCCTAACGTTACAGAGATGAACTGTTGATGTCAGAGTGATAAATCTTGTCCGATTGATCGGACGGGTCGTCCTGACGTTACAGAGATGAACTGTTGATGTCAGAGTGATAAATCATGTCCGATTGCTTGGACGTGTAGTCTTGACGTTACAGAGATGAACTGTTGATGTCAGAGTGATAAATCATGTCCGATTGATCAGACGTGTCGTCCTGACGTTGCAGAGATGAACTGTTGACGTCAGAGTAATAAATCTTGTCCGATTGATCAGACAGGTCGTCCTGACATTACAGAGATGAACTGTTGACGTCAGAGTAATAAATCTTGTCCAATTGATCGGACGTGTTGTCTTGACGTTACAGAGATGAATTGTTGATGTCAGAGTGATAAATTTTATCCGATTGATCGGACGTGTCGTCCTGACGTTACAGAGATGAACTGTTGACGTCAGAGTGATAAATCTTGTCCGATTGATCGGACGGGTCGTCCTGACGTTACAGAGATGAACTGTTGACGTCAGAGTGATAAATCATGTCTGATTGATATGACAATTCGTCTTGATGTTACAGGGATAAACTATTGACGTCAGAGTGATAAATCATGTCTGATTAATAGGTCGGGTCGTCTTGATGTTATCGAGACGAACTGTTGTCGGCAGAGTGATAAATTTGTCTGCAAGTAAGAAGGAACACTCCAATTTTAGTCTCCTTTCCGGCTTTGGAAATTTTAAATTTTTTAAGAATGTACGATGTGAGTCCCTCGTAGTCATTGTCCGCCACAGGAATTAAAAGGTAAGTTGAGATTATAAAGAAGAAATTTGCGGCAAATATACCCCTGTAAGATTGCTTAACTGCAAAAACATTCCCTTAAACGTACCAACAAAAATTAATACAATCTAAGCATCAGCTAGCATAAAATATGTTAATTAAATTGTACAGCATGTGATATACTACACACACCCATGTGATATCAGCATGTGATATAGTACAAAAATCCATGTTTCACAGTCACAAATCAGACAAGCATAGTTTCACCTCTATTACAATTAATCACAGAAGCACAACCTCAATCACAAATGACACAATGTCATATTCAAAATCGGGAAGCACACAGCTCCTTGACCTGGATCATGGACTCCATGGAATTTGATCCTGAAACTGGCCGCAGCAATGCATACTTCCTATGGAGGGTTATGCTTCTGTCGAGACCTTCCTTTCCTTCTTGTCCTTCCCTTGATTAGCACCAGCCTTGCTTGCCTTTGCTGCTGCATTTCCTTTCTTCCTCTTCACCCATAAACAATTAAAAACTTAGAAACGAAGCTTATAGAAGACATAAACGCATAATGCAGCTCAAATTAAAAGTCCATTTGCAGAAAATTGCAATTAAGACCTACTCGTACATTATTCCATCATATGACAGCCTATTCGGAGTTATCCGAGATTTGAGGCCACGACAGACGAGATTTACGTAACTGTGCCTTACTCCGTTTTATATCATATTCTTCTACTCGCCTCTCAGCCCATAATTTCAACCCAACCGAATCCTCCTCTCGCAGAAAATATTGCTGATTATGTATTTCTTTCAGACATTCAGCACATTTAAACCTGTCTGCAGCATTAATAAAAGTAAGGCTGAACAACTTGGCCATGCACTTGTTAAACGTCTCACTTGCAGCAACTCTTTCACTATACTTTTTGTCCATAATCTGCATCCACTTGTCCAAAGACTCCGGAGTCGCAGTTCGGCAAGAATTGCTCGCAGTACTTTTCAGGAACTCTCCACTACGTCTTCTGTTATTTTTTCCACTGTTATGATCAAATCCTTCATAAGAGCGTTTCCCACGTGTCACAGAAGCAGGGTTCTCATCAGGAAATAACCTCCGAGCGAGACTACTGTATGGATCGTGGTCAGCCTTAGTGTTATTTTGCATCGCTGGTGAGGCAGTCGAATCCGATCCCTCTTCTGCTGTAGGTGGCTCTGAAGGTGCACTTCTCGATGATAGCATCCACCTTCCTGTCGCAATTGAACTTTTCACCATTAGTTCTACATCAAAAAACTGAGGAAACCCAATGATCCAAGCATCTTCGTATTGTGGGTTATGCTGCCAAAAAGGAAAAAGTGTTAGACATAAAATTAAGGTTTGTATTCCGAAAGTTACAACGTAAAATGTAAAACATACCATAAAGAAATCTCTCATTACTCCCGAATCTCCTGCTGTTGGCCTATGCATGCCATAATCCCACATCCATCCGCTCTTGTTTTTCATAAACTGGAATTCATTATATCTTTCTTTCAGTCTCTTCCATCTGTACCTCAATTGCTCTGCATCTCGTACCACGGCAGATAATTCATTTAATTTCTGCACAACTTTATTTCAAGATTGCTTTCTGAAATTATCACCCTTGTTCCTTCTATCAACGTGTTCCTCCAGTAGCAACCAAACAAGTAAAGTGTCCTCAGCAGTGGTCCAATTTGGGGCGCGTCCAGCCTTGTTAGAAAACTGACCAGCTTGCTGAGTTGATTTTCCCTTTTCTTGTGTTCGAGGACTTCGCCGAATTGGTGGATTGTGAGCATCCATTACTGTAGTAAAATCTGAACAAGTAAATATGCGGAACATGAAAGCATGTTTAACAGTGATTTGCAAGAAAACCTAAAACAAGCTTTATATAAGCAGATTCCACATTTAGTCAAGTATTCATTCATAGATTAAGTTAATGATAGTTGTTATAGTTGTATCTTGGCATGCGTAAAAGCCCTTCACAACAGTTTGCTACATCAACCAAAACTCAGAAAAATCCACAACCTAGCTCACAATGCTGGTTCTAAAGAGAAATGACAAGGCCCTATTATATTGTGTCCATTGTTATCAAAATAAGAGGCTAGCTGCAGAAGCTGTGAAGCAGCAACAAGCTTCACTACAGTCTCCAGATTATACGCTATAGGCTTCCTCTGTCAAAAAGGACATATGTTAGACCCAAATGTTGCAGTTTCAACTTAGGAGACAATTGAAACATAACCTAATGAGATTTGGCAAACATGATGCACATACAGTACCTACATTACCACCAGTCCTTGTGTTCCATTTTGGTCTAAGCTACATT
Source organism: Trichopus zeylanicus subsp. travancoricus (assembly GCA_005019695.1). Taxonomy (NCBI): domain Eukaryota; kingdom Viridiplantae; phylum Streptophyta; class Magnoliopsida; order Dioscoreales; family Dioscoreaceae; genus Trichopus; species Trichopus zeylanicus. Next base: position 56,455 of record RXID01016399.1, on the reverse strand, counting down.
CTTCTTCTGGTTTGATCAAACAACAGACAAAAATAAAAGTCAAGTAATAGTCATAACAAACAAGATATTATTCTTAAATGTTTTATCATGAAAATAGAATAGGTTGTATCAGCTCTAATTCTCTATTTCCATTAGATGCTGGTGAGGCAGAATATATACCTAGGGTTTCGGCTGTTCCCCGATCTGAACCGTTGGATTGAGATCCGACGGTTCAGATCAAGTGAGGGTATTTTAGTCAAAACCTAGTAAAAATTTAAATGAATAAAATAATGTTAGTGCGGTCAAATTTTTGGTGTTTGGAAGATAATCGGGTCAGGACGGAGTCAGCCTGACCCTGACCCCGTTCCAAACGCCCCCCTATTGCTTCGTGTTGCATCTCGATTGAGATTACAATAAAGATGATATTTTTCCTATTTTTCAATCTTTGCTTGCAATTAGCTTGTCATTATGGTTTTTAATAGCATGTTATTATATGTTATCATTGCGGTAGGTAGTAGTATTCGAAGGCTAGTTGCTGTTTGTACTTGTAATTCTGCACACATGGCCAAAGTAGTATCTTGTTTGTTGGATTTTAATTTAGTTATGAGACCTTGTCTACTTTCTCGATTTTGCTTTCCTCAATTACAGGTTTGGTTGGTATTTGCTTATGAAGATACATAGGAGTGCTTCAGCAATTCATTGTAACCATATATGCTGGGGAGGTTGTGTATTGACGTGGTGTTAGAACATGCAGAGATCTTTATGCACTTGAACTATATGTAGTACTAGGCATTCCACATAGGTGATATGAAGCTAGGCATATATGATAGTATAATTAGCAACACTAATTGAACTAATTTCTTATTTTAGGACTTCTACTCTCAAAGTGAGTGCTTGCTTAAAACAATTGTTTTATTGCTAAGAAGCTTTATGAAATTGTTTTCTTTTTTACTTTGCGAGTCTTTCTTTGAGTCATAAGTTATTTATTTTGGTTGTTGACTTTCTTCTCAATGGGTTTTAGAATGCTGGTGCATCCTCTTTTTAGAGAAAATAATTCAAAGGAAACACGAACAGGATCTATTCGAGCTGTTGATAGTTTAGGCACTATTTGGTTTGGTATCAAGATCAGTATCAGCATTTTTTTTAAAAAAATTTTTATCTTGTTAATATTACTTATTTTACGCCGTTATTAAATTAAATTATTGTAAAAACTTAAATGGTTTTTCGAACTTGAAATTATTGTAAGGTTAATTTTGATAAAAAGATATTAATTTGCAAAAGTGGTTCATTAGTCTTGACCTTGATTTTGATCCTGATGCTGAAGTAAACGGTGCCTTATTGCATTGCATTTCGAACTGTTTGGCACTGACCCTGTGTAGATAGAATGTAATTTGGTGATAGTGTTCCCACCTCACATTGTGATAGTGTTCATATCCTTCTCTCTGTCAAGTTCCAAGAATTTGTCTTTAATGTTGCTCAGAAATTACCAGGATTATCTTGGTGGTCTTGGGTTCTTGTTCTTCAGGTCGTTGGCAACTATGATGTTTATCTATTGTGTTCTTCCTCAAAATTTATTCCTGAAGTTCCTGAATATCAGTATCAAAATTCATAACTTCAATTTAAAGTTTGAAATTGATGACATCCAGTTGAAATTCCTTGCAACAATTCTCTTTCATCTTTCCCCTTCCAATTTTTCCCAAGTTGGGTTAGTTTCACTCACTTCTTCATGATTGGAAAAGTTTAGGGTCTGCCATCAAGGGTATTCATGAGGGAGGGCAATGCCTCATTATCTGATATTGTAAATGGATAGGATTACTGTTTGCGACATTTGCAGGAACTTAAAAATGCTTTGAAAGAGTTCTGTTGTTATAGAATTCTAGAATTGCTGAGTGCTGGTCTGCTTTGTTTTTTATGCTCCTCAGTTTGTTCAGATTGTTGAACTTTCTCTTTATCTCAGTACAAGAGAAGATGGTCTGGCAGCATAAATTTGCACAAGGAACCTTCTCTTTTGTTATAAGTAGCATAATTCACCATTATTTGTGTTGGTTGAGTAGGAATTTGGTGTATTTTTTGGTTTTCTATTTGTGTTGCTTATTATAAATGGCTAAAACTGCAAAGTAAAACCCATCATTTTTTTCTTAATAGTAGTTTATTGTTTACTGCATGGAAATTCTTTTTGCTGTGGTATTTTTTCTGTGGACCAGGAGTTTTACTTTCCTATGCTATAAAGGATTCATGAATATTAAGTATTTGCCAAAGTTATACATACAGTCATTTATATGCTTGAATAAAAGTAGTAGTTTATATGCTTGAATAAAAGTAGCATACTCCTAGACACTGAGATTTTTCTAGATACCTATCGTTTCCAAGATATTTGATACATACAATGTCTTATGTACTGCTTCATGGGCTTAAGATCTCTTACGCATGTCATGTTACTATTGCTTTGATGTACACCTAACTGTGGGTACTCTTGTCTTTTGCAAGTTTTCATTGGTGAGACTTATTTGCATCTCTGTTTGAATGATTGGGTGGAGTTGAGTATTTAGATCCCCTGTTTTTTTTCTTAATTTTTATCTTTTCTGCCATGCTATATGATTTTTTTTGCCTGGAAACTATGGGTGCTGTGTTCTGGTTATCCACCCCGCCTTTTGCCCTTCAAATCATTTTAGTTAGTTGTATACCATCTGGAAAGAGGATATGTGGTTGATTATACATGATTTTGACTGCCATATGACTGCATTTTTTTTTTTTGTAAATTGCAATCTGATGTTTTTGAACGACCTACATCTTGATTATTACTTCATGAAATTTGTGAAACGATCAAAATTCCTATTTTCAACATTTTATTTTTCTGATCGAGTTATTATTAGAAGTCTCTTTTTAGTACTGAGTTCCCGTACCATTTTGGTGGATGACCTTTTGGTTTTCAGGCTGCTAACTATCTCAACATTAAGAGCCTTCTGGATCTGACCTGCCAGACAGTGGCTGACATGATCAAGGGCAAAACTCCGGAGGAGATCCGAAAGACATTCAACATCAAGAATGACTTCACTCCGGAGGAAGAGGAAGAGATACGCCGTGAGAACCAGTGGGCCTTTGAGTGATAGGCCCGCAAAATGTGAAAATGCCCGGTTGACATATTAGCCTGTGACTTTGTAATTCCGCTGTTGTTGTTTTGTTTGTCGTGCTATTTGCTGGAAAGTGTAGGTGTATGGATGAAATACTAGGCTGCTCTCGTTGAATGGCGCATGCTCAAAAATGTTTGCTTTAATTTCGTTGTATCTATTATACGGGGGCTCGCATGTGTGATGCTACTATTGATGGAAGCAATAACTCCATTTATCTTAGGTTTGCTGCCTTGGATTTGGTAGGCTTCATTCGATTTGGGATGATTTGGAGTAGTCGAATTAAATCTTAGTCAGATTCATTGAAAAGTTAGTCAGATTAATTTTTTTTTCTGGGTTCAGTACAATTAATGGAAGTTTGTGTTTTTTAACAAAATTATCCTTGTCTTTATTTCATGTAAACCAACAAATTTTCTTGTGTAAGTAATTTAATATAACAACTAATCAAAACAATTTAATTGTAAATAAGCGATAAAAATAATTATATTATATAGAAATACTAAACAAAAAAGATGGATCTTGAGCTTCTTTCCAGCGGCAGTGAAGCAAACAGTCTCATGACAATAGAGATAGCAGACAGTGACAGCAGTAAGTTAGATTAAACATGGCTAGATATACATTATTTGGTTGCTAGTCGGATTAGAAAATAGAATGATCTCATATTAGTCTGAAACCAAGTGGATCGTTTAGGATTTGCTGGGTTGGTCAAATGAGAAACTAATTTTATTCTCGCTTTTGACCACTTCTTTTGTTTGATTGATTAAAAGCTATTTTTTTAAAATTAATTTATTTTCAATCACTTTTCACTCAAAATCAGAATAACTTTTATTTATTTATTTATTGTTTTGAATTAACTTTGCAAAGTGAATTTAATACTTTAAAGTATTTATTTTAAATCATAATAATATTAATAATTTTATATATTGTAATTATATTAAATGTCAAAAGTGAACTATTTTTATTCATTTTTATAAGTGGATTGAAAGTAAAAAAAATAAGTTCTTCGTACTTTCATCTATTTTTATATAACCAAATAGTTTTTATGTAATCCACCGCGATTGATTTAGCAAAAATAAATAAAAGAATTGGACACATAAGTTATCTAAGTATCGCCTTTCAAAATAATTAATTCACGATTATTAATTCGACAAAATAATAATTTGGTTATGCGAGAAACCAAGTATTGTCCCTTTATGTGAGACGTTTTTCAAAATAATTAATTCACCCAGATTGATTTAATGAAATAATTTTACTTATATGAGTCATCCGAATATAGTCATTCTATACAAACCATCTGAGTATTCTCTTTCGAAATAATTAATTCACCGCAATTAATCTAACAAAATAATATCGGCTTTGTGAAAATGTTATCATTTCACGTTAGTCATCCGAATATTATCTTTCAAAATAATTAATTCATGACAATTGATTCAATAAAAAATTTTGACTACGTAAACCATCTAAAATATAGCCATCGAAATAATTATCTAGTTAAATTTTTTACGTGCTCAAAATGATTAATTGGTTAAAATTTTGATGTTTTAAGATAAAAAATAACTTTATTCAAATAATACAAGATATAACCTCCTTCGGAATTTGATAAAATTTCTCCATATAAATCCGAAATGGGCTATAACATTTGGGCACTATTTGATTTAGAATCAGGATCAATATTATAATCAAGACTATCGAATTATTTTTATAAACTAATATTTTTTTTTATCAAAATTAATGCTTTAATAATTTAAATTTCAAAAAAATATTTAAATTTTTATAATAATTTAATTTAATAACAGTGTAAAACAAGTAATATTAATTTTTTTAAAAAATAATAATTTTGAAATAGGCTGATCCTAATCGTGATCCAAAACCAAATGGATATTTGTATTTGGATTCGTTTCCACTATCCAATGTCTAGGGAGAATTCAACTTTGATCCAAATCCAAGTCCATTAAAAAAAATAAGGAGTTATTTGGTTATATAAAAGTGGATGCAAGTATATTTATCTTTATTTCTAATTCACTTTAATTAATTGATAAAAATTTTGATGTTTTAAAAGTAAAAATAACTTTATTCGAATAATCCAAGGTATAAACTCCTCCTGAACTTAGTTATTTTTTTCTATTGAGTACAAAACAAAGTAGAACACTTTGTACTCGGATTCATTTCCACCATCCGACGTTGAGGGAGAATTCTGGCTCCAATTCGGATCCTAAGTCTATTACAAAAAATTAAGAGTTATTTGGTTATTTAGAAATTGATGAGAGTATACATAATTTACTTTCTCTTCGCTTTTAACTTACGTTTGGAGTTGGTTGAAAGTCATCCAATCATAACGTTTGATTGGATTAAAATGTATTTTGAAAATATAATTATTTACCTAAAATATCATTCATTTAACTATTTATGTGAAATATTATTTATTTATTTATTTATTTTCATACATATTTCTTTATGTAAAATATTATCTATTTAATTTTTTCATAAATAAATTTTTATGGAATTATTTATGTAAAACATTATTTATTTATTTTTTCATAAAATAAATTCTCGTGTGATTATTTATATAAAATATTATTTTATTTAATATTTTTTTGTTAATTTTTAAATATATATATTATTATTATATGTAAGATTTTAATTTTTTTATAATTTAAAATATTATTAAATTTATTTTTTAAAACTATTTTGATACATAAAATATATAAAAAAATTTATTTTATTTTTTACTTCTGAATAATATTTATTCAGAAGTAAATCAATAAAAGTGAAAAAAAAATAATTTTACTTTTAACCATTTGTTTTATTTTTTACCGATCAAACAGCCCCTTCATCCGAATTCGCTATCAAATTCGGGTGCGGACCCGGTAAGTGATCGCCCGACCCGGTCCCGCCAAGTTCCACGAAGGCGCCTTAAACCGATACCCGCGAGACATCATACCGCAATCTCGCCCTATAAATATCCCCCTTCCCCGACGGTCGATGCCTATTTTTCTCTTGCCTTCCTCTCGGAAACCCTAACCCTAATTACCGCCCCATTTCTCCGTCCTTTCCAGCCCGGCGCCTTCTCGCGCGGTCTCACCTGCAAAAACCGTCGAATTCGATCTACGAGTCGCTGTTCCCGGACCTTTCTCGGAGCGAATTCGCGGATTAATCTCTGAATCTCGGGATCGGAGGCAGTGATGTCGAGGTGCTTCCCTTACCTGGCCCCGCGCGACGGCAGGGAGGGCGTTGTCGCTTTCGAAGAGTCTCTGGTTGAAGAGATTAAGGTTTGTTGAGCGTTAATGCCAGCGGCGACTGATTTCTAGCATTCATGCTCGACGTCATTGTGAATAGGATGATATTGTGAATGTGAAGCTGGACAAACATGTGGATCGAATGTGAAAAACAGCGTATGAGATAAAAAAATCAAGAAACTTGGACATGGTGGATTTGGGTTTTTCTGTTGAGATTGGTCTGCGTTCCTGTTTCTTGATTGGTTAAATGGTGCAAGCTCTGATTGGGATCAGTTAGCGTTTCAGATTTCTTTGAAACTATTTTTTTGCTCTGAGGCCAAGTTACTGGTCATTAGAGAAGGACATGTCATGATTAGAATCACGAGTGTGGGTAGATAAAACTTTGAACCTTTTTAACAAAGCTCTCTTCTTGAAATTATTAGCTTTTCTGAAGTTAGTTTTGGCTGAACTAAACTGTGTGCTGTGCTTTTCGCCACACTCACTTCATGTGAGGACTATGTACTTGCATGATTAGGCATATTTTTTTGGATTTTTTTCTTCAGTTCTATGATTTTCATCTATTAGCTTTTGATTTTGTGATCTTCCTCTTTTATTGGTATTATAATAGTTGAGAATTCAGAAAATCTTAGTCTTAGATTGGACCATCTATTCCTTTTTTTTTCTTAATGATATTATGATAATGGATGCCGTATAGGATTGAGCTACTGTCTCAATAAGTTTACAGCACCTTACTCTTAGTGTGTAGTTATGTTTGTTCAGTTGTCCTTTCTCCTACAAAGGGTGGAGTAGTGCATTTAAATTATTGTGTTATGGCTGGAGTTCCGGTGAGTTCTGTTCCAAATTTTGATGACCAACTATAGCCGTCAGATTTTGAGTACTTCGTTCATGCATTCCTTTGCAACAGTTGCATGTTTGACGGACCTTTGTTTTAAAAATTTTGTTTGAGCTGAATCTTTCTGCATCATTATCTTGATTTGTCGAACTACCTTTATTGTTTGTTTGAAGTTGGTTTAATTTTAGAAGTGTGAATTCCAATCTTTTATTTATATTTCTTTTGATCCGTTGTCATCTAGTTTGGTCAAGATATCTGGATTTCACCCAGTTAACCTGGGTTCAAATCCCGGCAATGGAATATTTTATCCTTCTGTTTAATTGATGGGAATAGACTCAGCTGTATGTCAAACAATTTTATCAGTTACAAAGCCCTCTATTCAATGGGCCTCAAGGTTTTTTTGCTTTCCTTAATTGTTAGGTTGCAAATTTTCCTATTCTTATCCAGTCATGTCCTAATTATTTTGAGTCCTTTTCTTATAGTGCCTTAGTAACACATTTTGTAAAGTATGTCAGTGTTCAACTGTATTTGATTTTCTCAAAACCACTATGCTTCTTTTTATCATAATAAAAATTTGCGAGTTACTTCTTTTCTGTAATTTGGTCTAAAATTCAAGTAGTTTTTTCAAAAATTTGATTTATCATTGTGTAAACTCATAGGTTGGATTACAAGCATCTGTGGCAAATTACAGATAAATGTTATTGTTTTCCTTGTGGTAATGTTTTTACAGCATATTCTTCCTAATGTTTTTCACACTTAGTATGCACTGTCAACACCATTCCTTTCTGTGCTTAATAAGCTGTCCTCTTGACTTGGAAAGTTTTGAAAGACCTGCTCCTTGCTTTCACTTGGCTTACCGGGCTGTCTATTCTATATTGGAATTGACATTCTTCTGGTGCTCTGAAGCTCCAGAAGGGAAAGGAAAGGAGAAAAGAAAAGAAAGATAGCAAGAGGGAAAAGAAAAAGGAGAAGAAAGAGAAATCCAGGAAGGATCATGAGATCTCGGAAGATGCTGAGCCAAGCAAGAAGAAGAGGAAGTGCAATGAAGGGGAACAGATAATACAAAGCAACCACAACCCCACAAAAAACAGAGAAGAGGGTGCTGAACAGTTGGAGGAGAGCAGCCTTACAGAAGAGAATGGACCTCCTTCTGCCCTCCAGAATCCCTATGATTCTGACAGATCTCAGAATAGCGATCAGAGAGGAAAGCTTGTACCCGCTATCAATGTAGGCTATAAGAACAAAGGTAAAACTTATTTTTAGCAGATTTGTAGTTGCTTCTTGTGCTTGTACAGTATGTAATGGTAACTGATTCTCTTCTTTCTGTTATTCTTAAGGTCTTGTCTTTCGTTTCAAACTTTCGCTGAAACGGAAAGATCCAGAACCGGCTGGTCACAATGATGCCAAACCACCAGCACCTAATGAAGGTTCTTGTTTCTCAGGCAGGAGTGAACAAGTGGAAGCTGAAACTTATGATAAACCTCCCTGCTTCAAACGAAGCTGTATCTACGTTAGCAATTGTGATGCAGCTGAAAATGTTTGTCGGCGCTCAAGTGCCAACCCAACTTCCACCCTTAGTAGCCAAGTTGAAACACCATCCAAACCAGATACAATTGAAACTGTTTGTCAGCCCTCCAGCAACAAACAAAGATCTGCCTCTACCGGCCGAGTTAAAATGCCTTCCAAGCAGGAAACAATTGGAACTGTTTGTCAGCCCTCCCGCTCCAACCAACGGTCTGCTGCCTCTACTGTCCGAGTTGGAGTTCCTTTAAAGGGGGAAGCAATTGAAGCTTCTTGTCAGCCCTCCAACTGTGATAGCAGCCTGGTTGAAATCTCTGTTAGGAGGGAAGCAATTGAAGCTGCAGTTCAGCCTTCCTATCCTGGCCAAAGCTATGCCCCCACCTACAAAAAAGCTGAAATTTCTTGCAAGGAAGCAGCTGGAATTGCTGATAAACCCTCCAGCTCCAACCGAAGGTGCCTTCCTGCCAGTCGAGTGCAAATGCCTTTCATGCGCGATGCAGTTGACACTGCTAATCGGCCATCTAGCTCTAACCAATGGTGTATCACTGCTGATAAAAAAGCTGAAACTACGTCCAGTGAAGTGGAAATTACGAATGGACCATCTGGCTCAAACCAAAGATGCAACCTGGCTGGCAAAACTGAAGCACCTTGCAGGCTAGAGCCGCCTGAAATTGCAGACAATCCCTCCAGTACCAAAAAGAAGAGCAGCCAAGCTGAAAGAAAGGAGCAGAAGTTCAAAGATCTTGTACTGAACTGGAATCCTCCTCCGCTTCTCTTTGCATCTGCAGATGAAATTGATCAAGGTTGGCTCTCTAAATCTGGGGATGAGAGTAGCAAGGCTGGGGTCAAGATCAGTGAGGTCGATCCAGAGTTTTTGCTGGGTCACAGAGATGGTGTGCCTTCTCTGATGCCTCAAGCTGGGTACGTGCCCGACATCAACGTATATGTGCTGCCATATGTCGTGCCGTACTAAAAGCAGTGTGGCCAGAGAGATGTTTGGAGTGTGAGGGAAATGTGCAGAGATTGTTGTTGAGGTGCTGGGAACAAAAATTGGGATGCTTCTTGTTCACTTGCTTACTTCTCTGTTCTCCCTTCTCTAATCTCCTGTGTGAAGGAGATTGGTTTCTTTTGGGGGTTACTTCAGTTGGTTGTATTGGTCATGTTGAGTCCATTTTTAGTCTATTATAATGCTGAAACCAATTTTTTACACTGATTTTCTCCCTATTTCTTCTGGATTTTTGTATTTTATCTGTGAAAAAAAATGGTACAAACGCGGGAAGCATGGTGCAGGTTAGATTGATCGCACATCATATGGAATGAAGGAAATGTTTTCGGCTTGATTTTTTGTGAAGGGGAACTATGGCAAATATTGAATCTTTTGCATGGATGTTTGCCGAAAAAAAACTCCTTTTTGTACGGTAAAAATCCCTTTTACTGTACAAATGACTGTTGATCCATGAATCACCATAAAGTTTTGTCTCCAGCGACGTTGAATTGGAATCCGCATTGGCTGGAATAAATGCTTGAAATCGACGCTCCAACCGAAGAAAAAATCTCGGAGAGCCTTTGGTTTAAAACGATTTATTTTTTTAGTCAGAAGAGATGGTCTTAATTTAAATTAAAATTAAACGAAAGATGCTATTTTGAAACGAAATGATCTTGTTTATTAGCCACAGACTAAATAGACCGTATTCCAAAGCTCTCGCTTTCACAATGACCATTCTGACTTAGACTATCCGAGAAGACTCTGCAAGGTCTTGTACTAGTGTAGGGGATTGTCCCATGCGTTTGTCGATGCGTCAGCTTGTGTGGGTGCGCGGCACCTCATGACGCCCCTCGTTACATTGCTTTGCTTCCAACTCTTTTTGAGTTTTTTGCTCTAACTCTGTTGTGTGCGGAGCAAGTCTCGCAGACTTGGGAGGGAAAGGATAATATAAACCAAACCAAGCAGAAGGGCAAAGCAAGAGCCCGGATTCGATGGCGTCCTGCACAACCATGAAGATGCCAAACATGTCTCCTTTCGATGATCAGATCTGTTGTTACAACAAACGGTCGTATCACAAACATCCATGAAATAAAGCGAATCCAAAAATAAACCGAAGTCAGAATCAAACCCCACCGAAGTAACGGGTTTGGAACCTTCGACGCGGAGCTGCCGAAGACACTGCCCACGACCAACGGCAGGGAGTCAAAGAGAGACAGACCAGAACCATGGCGAGACTCGATAAACCTTTTTTTTTTTTTTTCTTTTTTTAATGGATCTGCCGTATATCAAAAAATTCAATCCAAAACTTAGTCTGATTCGGGCCGATGTACGAACGAGAGTTAAGGCCCGAATCCCCGCCCAAATCCTAACGCACCATTTGAGATGAATACTAAAATTAGAATCAAAATTAATAAATTATTTTTATAAATTAATATTTTTTTATTAAAATTAATATTTCAATAATTTAAAATTCGAAAATTTATTTATTTTTTTATAATAATTTAATTTAATAATAATATAAAATAAGTAATATTAATTTTATAATAAAAAAAATAATTCTGAAATAAATTAATATTAATTTTAATTCCAAACCAAACGGAGCCAAAGAACCTAAAGATGCACTCGATTTGAGTAATAATTCGGTTAGAAAATAGTGGATATTGAAAACTAATTATTTTTTTAAAAAATAATTTAATATAATATCAAAATAAAATAATCAATTTTAATTTTTAGTAAACAAATTAAATTATTAGTTAGATTAATTTTTATTCTAGTCTCAAATCGAATAGGGTCTACAAAATATTAATAATATAAAAAAATGACTTACATAAATATGAACTTCACATGACTGTACGCACAAAAAACTTTAATTTTTATTTTCATTTGGGAGATTACTGCCTCAGATACGGAGAGACCACCGTCAAAGATTTTTTAGCATCCCAACTCGAGATATTTTGTCTTGCAAAAATTGACGAACATTGGCCTAACATATCGAATCTGAAGGATTTCTTTGACACGACGTCGGTAGCGAATCATACTCCAATAAAATTCGATTTAATTTAGATTTAATAATGGGCAATTAACAATAAATACTGTGTACACAAATTTAAGTTAATTTTTTCAAACTGTGATGCGCTCAATAATTTACCTTCACTTCAAATTCGATTTTGAGTTGGTATTCAGTGACGGCTGCCCGCATATCTATTATTAATTTTTTTTAATTCTAAATTAAAACTCTGTTTTGATGTTGATCAAATTATTTTTTAAATTTTTTGACATACTTTTGACATTAAATTTAAAAAAATCAAAAGAATTCATATACACATATTAATTAAAAATTATTAAATAAAAAAATTGGGCAAAATTTTACTTAAAATATTTTAAAAATAAATGTAAAAATGAAGGTTGAAACCTAAATCATTTTGACCTGAGATAATAAACTTAATCACTTCTTTAACTTTTATTTTTTTAAAAAATATAATATTAAATTTGAAATTGAATTTTAAATCAAACTGTTATGAGTTAAAAAATATTTTTATTTTTAATTAAAACTTAAAATCTCGTTTTTAACCACGATCTGGATAAAAAAAAAAATTTCAATTTAGAATTTTGATTTAAATGGATCATCCTTGGATAAGATATTAAAAATAAAACCAGAAGACAAAAGGGGAGTAGACCCCTTTTAACATTTTTTTGCATTCTCACCCATGCAAATCGTAAAATTGTGTGCATACACCTTCTGAAAAATGATATTTACACAAACACCCCAACGAAAATTATATAACTATAAACACAACCTCCGATGTCTTTTGCAAGTTTATTCTCCACTTTTTATCTTGTCCGGTTAAATCTGTAAATGCCCACAAATTATGCTTCTGCTTAGAATTTCATGTAAAAAATTTTAAAAAAAATTTTTTTTGCAGAAGATTAGTGGAATTATGCTTTGTAAAATGAATTTATGAAAAAATAAAAAATAAAAAGTGAATTTATGAAGAAAATTAGTGGAATTATGGTTTGTAAAATCCTTTGATAGTTTATTTTTCTGGAATGAAGTTCAATAAAAAATAAAATTCAAGATTCCGACAAAATTGTTCGAGGATCAGGTCATATAAAATTTCAAGAATATGCATGTGAAATGATATGTTCAAAATAAAAAAAAAATGTAATCCATCAGCTATTGTTTTTAGGACTTATATGCTTAATTGGAAATAGTATAATCAAGGAGAAATAGTTAAATTTTGAGATGATTTTGGAATAATTTGGTCACAAGAATTTGAAAATTTTTTTGATTTATTTTTTATTACTGTCAATATTAATGATTAGTGATGGTGAACTTATTAGAAAATTTGGCTCCGATTAGACCCGTGCACTATTCAGTTTGAACCGAATAAACCGACTGAACAGAAATCGAAGAATCGATTCGATTCGAATTATTCGGTCTTTAGTTTGTTTCGATTTTGAAAAATATAAAATATTAAATTTGGTTTCAATTTCGATTTTTGATTTTAAAAAATCGTAAAAACCGAATCGAATTACATATTATATATAATAACATAATATTGATTTGGATTTTAGTTTTTTATTTTAATTTAAATACAATTAAATTTAAATTGAAAAAATAAAATCAGTTTAAATTTTTGGTTTTCGATTTTAGTTCAATTTTTATCGTATTCGGTTTGATTTGGTTTTTAAATTTTTAAAATCAAAAATTTCTATCCAGTTTATTTGGTTCGGTTCGATTTTGAACCGAATGCACGACCGTAGTTCCGACCCGGGATTATTGTGATTGAAAAATATCTTACTAAATATTAGTTGTGAATCCAGTTTGACATTTAATGTGCACATATCAATGCAGTACAAGAAAATATTATCAGCGGAGCTACAATGCAGACTACATAGTTAGTGTCATACTCTTGGCCACTCTTTCTCTAAATGATGATGCTGATTTGGCAGGGGGCGATGACTCAACTGGAGTATCTACTTTGTCCGAATGACTATTTACCTCAGGTGTTGATCTCGCTTGAGTCTAGTTCGGATAAATATTGGATTGATTTTGATTTTGGTTTAACGGATATGTCCTCGATAAATGTTTATTAAGACTAAATAATGATATAATCTACATCCATAATCTAATGAAATAAAATCATAACTAATTACATTTTTTAAAATCTAAATGGCGGCCTCCCGTTGGACTGATAGGTAGATTGCGGACCGTGCTATCCACCTGATCATATGTATTATTTTATCTGATTTATCGTATCTGAATAATCTGATATTTCATAGTATCTGGTTCGCTTGATTATGCATCTGATTTCAATTATATGAATTTATAGGGGGTTTTACATGAGAAAACTGATCTTTAATTTATTTATAATTTTTAAATAGTCAATTGCATATAACTCCTTAAAATTTTAATATATTACACATTTTTTCTTCAAAGTTAAAAAAAAAAAATTTTTTAGTCATTAAATATGTTGTAAGAATTTATTTGAGGCTATATTTATTGTTAAAATTAATAATATTTAGGATTTTTTATAATTTAAATATTAGTCCCAAATATGGTTCAAATTAGTCCTAATTTGGTCTAGATTAGCTTATTCGCAATAATATTTTATCAACTTGTCATTCAAAAAATAAAACATATATATATATATATATATATATATTCTTCCATCATTATTGTCATTTAAATAACTAAAATAAATTTACACACATTTTTTCAAATCTCATCACAAAAAATTTATAATTAATTTGATGATAGTTAAATAGCAAAATTAACAAGTAAAGTTGAGTCTATAAAAATAAAGAGCTTTTTTCTTGTGATAGAATTTATAACAATATATGTAAATTTTATTTTATTATTTGAATGACAAGAATCATAAAAGAATATATAAAAATTTAATTTATTTTTTAGAAGATTATTATAGGTTTAGGAGCCCATTCAGATTATATCTATAGTAATCTCAACTAATCTGGGACCCATAATTTTTTTTTAAAATAAAATTATAAAAAATTATGTATTTGAAAATTTTTTTTCACTTCTAATAAAATAAGAGATATTTTTTATTTTTATTTCAAATAATGTTAAATAAAAAATTCTCTAAATATTTTTAATTTTAACAATAAAAATATAACCGAAGAGGTTTTTTAATATATCTAATAATAAAAAAATATATCTAAAATTTTAAATTTAACTAAAAAAGTATATAATTTATTAAGATTTCAAAGAATTATGGTGACATTTAGATCACTTCTAAATTTAAAATTAAGAAATTAATCAATTCCAATATTTGAATGGAATCGTTAAATTCCTCATAGAAGCAAAATGTATGGGCTGATCTAAATTCCCAGAAAATTTATAATAAAAATTAAAAAGTTGAAATTATCTAATTGATTTAATTTCAAGACCGAAATTGAAGAATTTACCTACAATTTCTCTAATTCTCGTAATTTCGGAGTTTTAGAATTAAATCAACCATATATGCAATTGACGCTTTTTTTAACTATTTATATCAATTGTCAGCAGGTGAAATTCCCAAACAGCCTATCACAAAACACCGAATGCCAATCCGATCCCAACAACACGCAGAGTCCCCGCCGAGCCCGCAACCCTGCGTGACAACCAGACGACCTCCTTCCTCACTGCCCCAAATCCCCAATCTCGTCCTCCCACCAAACTTCAGCAATCCAAACCCAATCCGAATTCGAATCCCCATCCAGTCGCCCATGCTTTTCCACTCTTCCTGAACCATCGTCGCATGGAACCCCCTTCCTCCTCCTCCCGTCCCTCCAAGCGCCACCGCCTCCACATGGACTCCTCCTCCGCGTCCGCCTCCGCGTCCGCCTCCGCCTCCTCCTCCGCCAGCACCGCTAGGGACCAAGATCCCTGCTTGGACGATGACCAAGCCGTCGTCTTGCGCCAAAACCTCTCCTCGGCCAGCTCCGCCCTCCACGGCCTACTGCGCAAGCTCGGCGCTGGCCTCGACGACTTCCTCCCCCCATCCTCCACCTCCTCCTCCGGCTCCTCCAACCAAAGCGCCAAACTTCGCAAACTCCTCGCCGATCTCAAGGCCGACGGCGAAGAAAGCCGCCAGCTGGAAGCCCTGGCGCAGCTCTGCGAGGTGCTTTCCATCGGGACCGAGGACTCGCTGGGATCCTTCTCGGTGGAGTCTTTTGTTCCGGTTCTGGTTAGGCTGATGAACCATGAGAACAATCCGGATGTCATGCTGCTTGCCGCACGGGCGATCACGCACCTATGCGATGCCTTGCCGGCGGCTTGTTCGGCGGTAGTGCAGCATGGCGGAGTGACGGCCTTCTGCGCGAGGTTGCTTGCGATTGAGTATATGGATGTGGCGGAGCAGTGTCTGCAGGCGCTTAAGAAGATCTCGGTGGAGCAACCGACTGCTTGCTTGCGCGCCGGGGCGCTTATGGCGGTGTTGTGTTTCCTGGATTTTTTCTCCACTGGAGTTCAGGTGAGGAATTTATTGCTGTGTGACTTGTGAATTACAGTTGATTGCTAGAAAAGATGAATATTTATGCTGAAAGGATGGTTTTTTCAGCGTGTAGCACTATCTACTGCTGCAAACATGTGCAAGAAACTTCCCTCAGATGCGGCTGATTTTGTGATGGAGGCTGTTCCATTGCTTATTAACCTTCTCAACTATCAGGATTCACAGGCAAGTTTGGTTTTTGATTTGCTGGGAAATTGTTTCTGTTGTGTTCCTGCTTAGTGCTTTGTAGATGTCAATATTTTGAACTAAGGTTTTTGCTTATTATTTGATGTGCAGGTGCTTGAGCATGCTTGCGTGTGCTTGACCCGTATTGCAGAGGCTTTTGCATCATCAACAGAGAAGATAGATGAGCTTTGCAATCATGGGTTGGTTGCACAAGTTGCAGGGCTAATACCTGTTAATGCATCAGGAGGAGCGCAAGCCTCTCTGTGTACATCTACTTACACGGTACTTAAATCAAATTTTTTGTTATATGATTTTTTAAAGTATTATGGTCATTTACGTTTTTGAAAAATTGATCTGTTGTGACAGGGTTTAATTCGCCTTCTCTGTTCATGTGCTAGCGGATCTCCACTGGGAGCAAAAACATTACTGCTTCTTGGAATAAGTGGCATTTTAAAAGATATTCTTTCTGGTTCAGGCATTGTTGCGACCGTTTCTGTTTCACCAGAACAAGTAGGGTTCTATAATTTGCCTTTTTTCTCTTTTTCATTTGTCGTAATATTTTGCATATGGTATTCTTATTAATGTTTAAAGCAATATAATTTATATTTTCACTTCTTTGTCTTTGATTATGAATAATATTGTTCGTTCTTGTGTGGTATAACTTCATAGAAATTTCCGTATCTATTTTAAATGTGGCATGATCATGCAAAAGAAAGCTGGTTTAATCCTAGTACAGGGACTTTTCTGGTATTCCATCATTGTCCAAATATTCCCTATGTACATATTTCTTTGGTTCACACATCTAAATTGATACCTTCAGTGTTAAGAAGGGATAATTGTACCTTTTAGTAGAGTGAGAAGGTGAAATAAGAGTTGGACTGAGCATTTAGTTGAATAGAAGGGAGTTTGTCAATGCTTGTAGGCATTTGGGATGCCTAAAGAGGGGTGGGTTGATATGGAATGGGCCAGATAAGAATATCTGTGTTGGTGCTAACACAATTGGTGATAATGCTATAATTTTGTTCGGAATAGATTAAAATGCAAATCATACCAGTTTTCTTGAACAAACAAAAAAGTGCATAGGCTGTTCTTAGCGTTCAAAGTTGTGTTTAGCAGTGGGGCATATTTAGTCCATACGACCTCTAAAAACCAAGTTCATTGACTCATATTAATCATTTTTACTTACTGTGGTATTATGGTCATTTGACATGGTTTCTTCTCACATGAATTAGGTTTATGAGATTGTGAATCTTGCCAATGAGCTTCTCCCTCCATTGCCCAAAGGAATCATTTCTCTTCCAATTTGCTCAAATAATCTTGTAAAAGGACCGGCAGCAAAGAAATCCTCTGTTGATACTTCTAACCAGTCGGAACAGGTTAATGAAACACAGACTGATGTTTCTGCGCATCAGAAGTTACTTCATGATCAACCTGAACTTCTGCAGAAGTTTGGAGTGGACTTGCTGCCCGTTCTGATACAGGTTTGTGTTGTTTGCTGTAGTTGGTCATATTTAATTATCTTGTTTTGTATTTTGGTTTATCTTGATCTCTGCTGCATATGCTGCATAGATTTATGGTGCAGCTGTGAGGGGGGCAGTTCGTTACAAGTGTCTGTCTGTTATTGGAAAGTTGATGTATTTCAGCACTGCAGATATGGTCCAGTCTTTACTTGGTGTCGCAAATATATCAAGGTATAGTTTCACCATCTTTATGTTACAATCATGAGCTTCCTCTTTAGAAAGTGCTTTATTCTTATGCTCAAATTGTTTAGTTTGCTCCTTACAGCTTCTTAGCAGGCCTTTTAACTGGGAAAGATCCACAAGTCTTGATGCCTACTCTTCAGATTGCTGAGATTATCATGGATAAACTTCCTGGAGCTTTCTCCAAGGCGTTTGTGAGAGAAGGAGTTGTGCATGCTATAGATGCACTTGTAGGCATAGACTTATCAAGCAGTACAGCTCCTCCTGGAACTGCTTCCTCTGCTGAAATGGATGACTCGGGAGGTTCTGTACAAGGAAGTAATGCTGCACCACCAACTTCAACAGAAGTTCCATCTGCAAATCTTAGCCTCCGCGCTACAGTTAGTGTGAATGCAAAAACATTCAAAAACAAATATTTCCCTGTTAGTCCTGGGTCTGCTGATGTTGGGGTGACGGATGATCTACTCCATCTGAAAAGTCTTTGCGCAAAACTGGATGGAGATGTTGAACATGTTAAGCCCAAAGCTGAAGGTAAATCAAAGGGTGCAGGGGCTCATTCTTTTGATATTTCTGCTGATGAAGAGGAATATTTGGGTGGTGTTATTGCGGAGATACTATCAGAACTTTGTAAAAGGGATGGTGTATCCACATTTGAATTCATTGAAAGTGGGGTTGTGGTAGCATTGTTAAATTACCTATCTTGTGGGACATTTATGAAGCAGACAATATCAGAAGCCAATTTCCCCAAGCTGCATCAACAAGCTCTCAGAAGATATAAATCATTTATTGCGACTTCCTTACCTGCCAGTGTTAAAGAAGGGAACGATGCACCAATGACAGTCTTAATTCAGAAGCTCCAGGATGCATTATCCTCCTTAGAACATTTTCCGGTTCTACTTGGCCATTCCTCTAGGTCATCTCGTGGAAGCACTCGCCTGTCCTCGGGTCTTAGTACATTATCTCGGCCCTTGAGGCTACGTCTATGCCGTGCAGAAGGTGAAAAGTCTCTGCACAATTATTCGTCAGACATAGTATTTGTCGATCCACTGGCAAGTCTAGCAGCTGTGGAAGAGTTTCTCTGGCCAAAGGTCCAGAGGAACAAGTCTGGAAATTCTGACTCTGGGAATGCAGACATGGGGGTTAGTCCTTCATCACCATCCACATCTCCTGCTTCAGGCCACTGTCAGTCAACGAGATCTAAATCATCAGAAGGAAAGGGTAAAGCTGTTTTAGAATCTAGCAGTGATGAGGCAAAAGAGCCTCAAACAAGAAATGTTAGCTGCAGAAGAGCAACATTGGATAAAGATAACATAACTAAACAAGCACTTGATGGCTTAATATCTGAGGTTTGTTTTATGCACTATAGATTAGATTAGCAACTAATTGTTTTTTCCTTTGTTCCTCATATTTTCTCCAGGAAATTTACTTAGTGGTTGCCTGTCATTTGATATGTTTTGAACAGTATTGTGTCATGTTCTTATAATCTTGTATCAAATGTGGTAAATTTTAGAAATTTAAGTGACAAAAGCATATCTGAATATGTTTTATACTGAGATATTATTTGAGCCATTGTGTAATTGCAATAGCATGCCATTTATGCAAACACTGTACTCTTGGACCTAAACAATTTTTTGAACTGTCTCATTAAAACCACTAAATTTAGTGTCTGACTAGTACAAAAATCACTTTTTGGTGATGGAGGGTTTGAATGCTACTGTGTGTGGTGTTATTACCATATTTTGAAATTAAATATGGCTTTCAGATAACATCCTGGGGCTTAGGAATGGTCACTACAATAAATAAGAACTGTGATAAAATATATTTCTTTTAAACTAAGCTAATTCTCTTGTTTTCCTGTCTATTTTTTGTTGTTTTTGTTGCTACAAACTTGTTTAATATTATACTAGTGTTTATCATGACATTGTTGCAATCAATATAGGATGAGTTGGATGCATCTCAGGCAGAAACAAATGACACTCTGATGGTGGAAGAGGATTATGTTTCAGAGGATGAAGATGATGTCCATGAAGAGGTTGGCGGCTAATCACTATCAGCATCGTTGCCTTCATCATTATTGTCTTTGATATTATTATTGTTATTTTGTTGCTTCAAAAGAAAATTTTCATATGTTGAAGCTGACAAAACATATATAGCATGTAACTAATGTTGCAGTTCTGTTTTTTCAGGTGCTTAGGGATGAATCTCTTCCTGTTAGTATACCTGAGGAAGTTCATGATGTGAAATTAGTAGATTCAGTTGATGATGCTACTCAACCACGTTCTACGAGTAATAATCAGGCACAAACTTCTTCTACCTCTGCTAATAGAGTCCTTGCTGACAGTCATGGAGACTCTGAATTTAGAAATGGGGTTAGTTTTGGTTCAAGGGGCTCAATGTCATTTGCTGCTGCTGCCATGGCTGGCCTTTCATCTCTAAGTGGCAGAGTAATTGTAGGTGGTCAAGACCGCCATGGGCCTCTTGGTGCTAATATCAATGACTATGACAATAAGTTAATTTTTACATTCGGTGGGAAGCAGATTAGCAAACACTTAACCATCTATCAGGCTATTCAGCAACACCTTGCACATAATAGGAGTGATGATGGTGATTATAATGGCTCTGAGCTTGTGCAATCTGATAGTGGTAGGATTTGGAGGGATGTTTTCACTGTAAGTTACCAAAAGGTAGATACCCAGGTTGGTATGGATGCTGCAGGAGGTTCAAATTATCGCGCCACTAAATCTCTCAAGTTAGCTTCCAATGGAAATGATAATCAGATTCAGCATATTTCACTTCCTGATGGTATCCTGCGAGGGGAGCTTCCTTGTGATCTTGACAATTCTAACCCTACTTACAACGTTTTGGCATTATTGCGTCTATTAGAGGGGCTCAATCAGTTGTCTCCTCGCTTAAGAGTGCAAGCTATGTCCGATGATTTTGCGGAAGGCAAGATCTCCACTCTGGATGATCTTTATAGAGCTGGTGCAAAAGTTCCACAAGAAGAGTTTGTCAATAGCAAGTTAACACCCATATTGACAAGACAAATTCAAGATGTTTTTGCATTGTGGAGTGGCGGTCTTCCGTCATGGTGCTATCAGATGATCAAGGCTTGTTCTTTCCTGTTTCCGTTTGAGACAAGGCGACAATATTTTTATTCTACTGCATTTGGTCTACCTCGGGCATTGCATTGGCTGCAACAGCAACAAAGTGGTGATAATCACTCTGCAAATGAAAGAGAAGTCCGTGTTGGTAGACTGCGGCGACAGAAGGTTTGTGTTTCCAGGAATCGCATTCTGGATTCTGCTGTAAATGTTATGGATATGTATGCTAGTCAGAAGGTTGTTCTTGAAGTGGAATATTATGATGAGGTAGGTACTGGATTGGGTCCAACCCTGGAGTTCTATACTCTCTTAAGCCATGATTTGCAAAAGTTTGGACTAGGTATGTGGAGATCCAATGCATCATCAGATATTTGTGCAATGCAAATTGACGGAATGCAATTGAAAGATGTAAACAGTGATAATGTGTCAGATGGAAAGAAACCTGGATCTGATCAGGCTTTTGAAAGTAATAATAATATACAAGCTCCTCTCGGTCTGTTCCCTCGTCCTTGGTGTCCTAATGCGGATGTGTCTGATGGAAGCCAGCTATCAAAAGTCATCAAATATTTTCACCTGCTTGGACAAGTAATAGCAAAAGCCCTACAAGATGGGCGAGTGTTGGACTTGCCCCTCTCAACTGCATTTTACAAGCTTGTCCTTGGTCTTGTGAGTGGCTTATTGAATCCAATTTGATATCGTTTAACAATTCGTGTTCTGGCAACTTGATTTACATATAAGCTGTTGTTGTCTGCTGCAGGAACTTGATTTACATGACATTGTTTTATTTGATCCTGAGTTTGGTAAAATCTTGCAAGAAATGCAAGCTCTTGTTTGCCGGAAGAAGTTTTTAGAAGCTATGCCTGGTAACAGTGAGAAGGCAATCAGTGATCTACGCTTTCATGGTGCTTCGATTGATGATTTATGTCTTGACTTTACTCTCCCTGGTTATCCTGATTACATTCTTAAAGAAGGAGAAGGCACTATGGTATGACCTCAATGCTTTAGCACTTCTTTTTTCATGGTTTATAGTGTTGCTGCATGTAGTTTGCTTAATTGCTTCATACTTTCATCTACAGGTTGGCATTAACAACTTGGAAGAGTTCCTTTGCCTGGTAGTTGATGCAACTGTTAAAGCTGGGATTATGCGACAGATGGAAGCATTTAGAGCAGGATTTAACCAGGTATGAAGATATCTCTTCCTTTGGCATAAGAGGTTTAATTTCTGCATTGCTAGTCTATTCATGTGCTGTGCATCAAATAACAGTGTTGATATGACTAGAATGTCCTAAGCAGTTACTGACAGCCAATGGTTTTTGGTCTCATTTCATCTTGCACGTAGATAACACTTTTTCTAGAAGCTTTGATCCATTATATAACACTTGAGCCTTCTTAATTTCATCCTTTCTTTGCTGGGGACAGGATTTGTATGATGATAAGATGACAACATTTAAAATCTCAATATTAATTATGATTCTAACAACATATCTACACTGCATTACCAAGTGAGAAGGAGAGGGCAACACAAGTTCCTTAAGGAGTCAGAAAATAAAGAAAAGTTAGAGGAAAATCAGAGGGAGTTTGTGTAGGGTACCTGTGGATGGGAGCATGAAAATTTTTTTGGCATCACACAATATGGTCTGTTCCTATTGCTATATTCTTGTCCAGTTTAGTTTTGTAGCAAGGCTATGTGGCGCCCTGACTACCTTCATACCAGATCTTGAAGAAAACTACAAATCATAAGACAGAAAATAATTAGCTAGGGCTTTGTTCTGTCCTGTTTTTATACTGCATAGGTAATAGGAGTTTCTTGTTCTTACTTTGGCCAGGATTAGCTATACGAGAAGATTGCCTCTGACTTGCAATCACCTACATCAATGTTTTTTAGTTTCTTCACTGGATGAGATAGCCTCTATTTGTTTTTTGGTTTCTATAGATATTGAAGGTTTCAGTTCTTACTTACTAGTGTACAAAATATTGTTTCCAGGTGTTCGATATTTCATCTCTCCGAATCTTTTCTCCACATGAGCTGGATTACATGCTCTGTGGTCATAGGGAATTGTGGGAGGTAAAATAATCTTTATGTTATCTGCTGCATTTGTGTCTATAATATATGTCCCATTTTTAACTTTGTACATGTTGCAGCCCAAGACACTTGTTGAAAACATCAAGTTTGACCATGGATACACTGCAGAAAGCCCTGCCATTGTCAATGTATGTGCCTTCCAAACTCGAGGAGATGCTATTTTACTTGCCGTGTATTTTCTTTTTTAAACTTTATTTGGGTCGCTAATAATTGCCCTATTATATTTCAGCTACTTGAAATAATGGGAGAATTTAGCCCAGAGCAACAACATGCATTTTGCCAGTTTGTAACTGGTGCCCCTAGACTTCCACCTGGTGGTCTTGCCACACTGAACCCAAAGCTAACCATAGTTAGAAAGGTATCTGCGTCAAATGGAACTGGGGCCTCTGAATCAGTTGACAACGACTTGCCAAGTGTTATGACTTGTGCTAATTACCTCAAACTTCCTCCGTATTCAACAAAAGTATTGCTTCACATCCATACTCTGTATTCCATGTTTTCTCTCTTTGCTGTTTCTGATGAATTGCCTCATTGCAGGAAATCATGCTTAAAAAGCTGCTTTATGCTATTTCTGAAGGCCAGGGCTCATTTGATCTGTCCTAATTCCATGACTACCTTATGGATCTACATGTTTCCTCAATGCTATCAATTATGCTTGCGAACAAATTAGCATTGGGGTCAGCATAAAGGAGCCGGGGAGTAGTAGTATTCTGTATATACTATTATGTATATTTCCAGTATATTTTTCTCCTTTTTCTTTTCTCTAGGGTCTCAGTTATCTTTTTGGTCAGCAGAAATATTAGGTTTTCAGCATCATTGCTGACGATATTTTGGCCGATAGGAATCTACTGACTCTTGTAAATAAAAGAATACTTTCTTGTTTACAGGGTTGAAATTTCAGCATGGTTTATAATGTATTTATTGATAGACCGAGGCCCAAGATTAAGCGAATTCTTTGATTATTTCCAGTTGCAATAAAAACAATAAAATTCCTTGCCTCTTATGGAACCATGTTTTCTGACTCAGCTCTGGTTGTGCAAATATCATTTATCACTTTTGTTTTGGTTCTATATTCACAGCAGAGGCAGGGATTTGGTCGGATGTATGTGATATTGAAGAATCCATTATGTATGTTATGTGATCTTTATTCTTCTCCTGTATTTTTCATGACCTTTTCTTTTTTATTTTCATTTTCATGTTCTAAGATCAATTTGTGTGCGTTAGGATAATGGTACATATTTTATGATTATTATATGTTTTGTGATTACTATTCAACACATTAGGTGGATTTACCAAACAAGAAAAATTGAGTCAGAGAAAAAGTAATGATGTTGCCCAATGTCAATTCATGAAATTTTCTCAATAATATGCTATCAATTAAATTTAAAAATTATGATTTTATATCTCTATAATGTCATCCAAGAGTATGGATCACATGAAAAATGTAGTTTGCAGTCTATAAAATCTGCTTAATAGTATATTATCAACTAAATTTAAAAAAAATGTGATTTTAAATTCACCATGATGTCGCCCAAGGGTGCAGATCGCATGGAACTACCGTCCACATTAAAAAAAAAAAATTATAATAAAAACCTTAAGTGTTTTTCTAAATATGATTTAAGACAAACACAGCCAACTTCCACAGATATTAATCAACCATATGCCAAAGGTTCGCTTCATTATGCGGTTGTCAACAATGTTGTCATTTACAGAAGAGAATTGCATTGCCCATGTTCGAGCTTCCAAACTACAAAGCGCTCCTTTTCCTCCATTTCCATTCATTCTCATTACAGAGACTTCCTTCCTGGCTGAGAACATTTAGCCTGAACTACAAGTCGTCCGACCGCCCCTTCGCACTTGGCGTCTGCCCGGTACGCCTTGTGTGAGGTTGGCAGCAGGCACGACGCCTTCCCGACGCAAACCTGATAAAAAGCAGTACTCGAGCATCACATGCATCTGTATTATTAATCGGAGAGAAGAGAGAAACTTTGATAGTCTGGTACCTGCTGAGCGACGACCTTGGCATGTCTGGAGTGGCAAGTACCTACGGTGAAGTTGCCACAGGCGCCTCGGGGGTTCCCGAAGCTCGCGAACGAGATGGACTTGATCACCTTCCCCTTGGTGCACTTCAACCGGGCCGTTGGCTTCATGTCTTCGGGGGATTTGGCCTTGCTGTACTCCGAGACGGCAGAACAGACTTTGTCTCTGCTCACCGTCTTGAATTGGATCTTTCTTGGATCGCCCTCGTGCTCCTCGAAGATGACAACAAGGTTGTTGCCGTTCGGCTTTAGGAAGGATCGCGGAATGTGGTATCTGAGAGGGCATCCAAGAAGCTCAACAGCTTGTCTTCGTCCGAGACAAATAGGCGAGAGTAGGATCTATATACTTACACTGATTGTGTGGGTTCCCCGAGGACGGAGCGGTAGGAGACCCAGTACCGACCGATACTCTCGCCGTTGATCCAGATCCATCCCTTCCCCATTGAGCTCATATCAATGATGACCGGCTCCACGCCGCGAGGGGTCTTGAAGCTTCTCTGTAGGAGAACAAGACATAGTTTTCAATTTCTTCGAATCCTTATAATGTCAGTACACTTCAACCTTGGAGATGTTAGAACTAAAACTAGCATCAAATTTCATTTATAGCTGGACAGTTTAGATTGAAGAATAGTACCTTGTACCATGTCAACTGAAATCCTTGTTGAGCACTGGTCCATTTCACCTTGTTGGTAAGATTTGGATCATAGATTTGCTTCTTCTCTCCTTCCAATTCAACCTAAGAAATCAATCATTGAGTTTTTTGAGTTCTCGTTTGAAAATTGTGGAAGAAGAATGATCTAGAACTTCAGAAGCTAAGACATTCTCAACTCTCTATCTGATTTGGGGACTATTTGGGTGCTTCATGGATGATTACCTTGTGCCCCCAAGTATTGGCTGACAAGTCCAATGTTCCTGCGTTAAGACCTTGGATAGAAACAGTGTGGACACCTAGCATCCTTCTCTCCAAGTATGGTCCATTGTCCTGTTCATAGAAACATAATTAAAACCAATTAGATCAAAAGATGCATAAAAAATGTGGCAATGCAATTCGATCCTCGTTTTGTTACCGGTAAACCAACGATCATGGCCAGAATTGCGACGTGATTCTTTCCTTGCTTGAGATTCACCGGCTTCTGGAAAACAAAGGTTCTCTCTATCTTGTTCCCATACCCAATTCCTGAAAGAATCAGGAATAGCTTTTGAAGCTAGTTTATGGAGTTGCAATTAGAGTTGGAACTAGAGCTGGAACTGGAGTTACCTATGTATTCCCCATTGACGAAGACGTGCATTGCGTGTCCAAGGTTTGCAATTTGGATGACCGGGTGGATATCGCTTCGTTTAGGCATGTCATCCTCATCCAAGTGGAATCTGCGTCGGAGAGTTTTCATAACTTGGATGGATATTTGGAAGCAGAAAGATTGCACGCTGAATAAGAATCGTAGATTGAGCTACTCACTGCGTGGTGTACCATGCATAGTCTGTGGTGTCCTTAGTAAGGTTCATGAGCTCCATCGGTGTTCTTGACCGCAGTGAAGCCTTGTCAAAAGACTGAATTTCCTCGCGGTACATAAGCCAATCATTTTCCCGGTTTGCCTCTCTCGAAAGGCGGTATGTTCTTGCATTATGTACAGCATTAACCTGTTACAAATTCAGCAAAAGAATCACTACTTGATATGCAGATGCATTCTCCTAATTGTAAAGATTTTGATCATGGATTTAGAACCTTTCGAGTATTGAAGGCCACATTCTTGCAGTCAGGAAGAATACTAATTGATCGATGTGGCAAAAAGTATTCAACTCCTCTGAAGTTCATGGTCCTGTCTGTTCTTGAGTGGTTGTTTGTCAGGAAAGCAGCACACACATTTCTTCCGGGTTGCTCATACACCCAAGCCTATGGAATCATCATAACAACAATCTCCAGTTCTTCAGAATACAAATACGAAAAAGTTTGGAATGTGCCAACAATAATAGTTCCTAGTTTTACCTCGAGATCTTCATTGAGGAATTGGACCGATAAAGTTCCCCTAAGTAAGGCCTTTGATGTCATTGCAAGCGTGCGATGCAAGTCCTTCAAGTGCCCCCATTTGGGCTCCTTCTGCAATCCTGCACAAGCAGAAAAGAACTATGTAGCTCTCATTGCTGACACTGTAAAGAACTAGTCAAGGTTTCTAGTAGACCAACCAAATGTATCGAGCGGAGCTTCGTCGTAGTATGCAGTCGTTACGAAATCTGCAGCACTCCTTCCGAAGTTCGTACCGCCATGATACTGATCCACAATATTGTTTCAGCATTGCAACATATGTTGGAGAAAATTGAAGTATGGAGTAGTACTACCATGTAATAATTGACAAGGGTGCCTCCCTTGGAGAAGAAGCGGGCGACGGCAAAAGCAAGGTCTTCTGCTGATCTCTGTGATGGTGGATCTCCAAACACTCGATATCTGAATTATCGAACAAATCATTCAATCAAACAGTCTTCTGACGACAAATCTATACAATATAAAAACTTGTATGCAATATGTAGTACACTTACTGAGCAGTCCAGTTCTCAGTCCAGAGAAATGGCTTCTTGCCAGGCCGATGTTTGAAGGTGTCCCCACAGTTCCTTCCATTGCATGCAACTATCTGAACTCAAGATTAAGAAACTTAAATGAATCCTTGATGCCTTTTTTTTCTCATTCAAAATGCATAGCTTCAGTTGAACTTCAACTTCATTAGGATCGAATCGGGGCTCACCACTTGGCTTGGCGCGTTTTTCTGCTTGCACATGATCCACGGGACGCCGGTCTTCAGTCCGACCGCCATGTCCGCTGCCCACTCCACGTATTTGTCTCCTCCTTCTTTGAATGTAGCTTGCACTAGGTTATATTCGTTCTCAATCTGCAAGAATTTTACGTCATATATGCAAACACTGACTTTGTGGGGGTCATTTATGCAAGTTTTGATTTGCATAGTCACATATATATATATATATATGCAAAAACACACCCCAAAACAGATTCGTTGTGATATAAAGAGACCTGTGATAAAATGATTGGACCCCCTTGAGAAGCATATAGCTTCTCATCCTTCATCATCGTCACAATGAATGATGTGAACCTCTCCATGTGGTGCTGCAAATTACAAAACAATCAACAAATTAAATTCCATATGTCGTCAAAAAAATTTTAGAAACATGATGAATCTTGCATTTCTGATCTATCATTTAACATAATTACTGTGATCAGCAGGACAAACTGAGTTCACCTTGAAGGCTGGATTATCTGTTCTGAAGGTTATGTTATCCACCTCCCTCAGCCAATAGGGAAGCCCCCTGAAGAGAGGCATCAAAGTCAGAATGATCGCCCAAAGTCGAAAGAGATCGTAGCGACGTGAAAGAAGGTGAGATGAGTAGAGATAATCGTACCCGAAGTTCCATTCTGCCTGGATGAAAGGGCCAACACGGAGAATGGCATGCATCTTGTGCTCCTGAATAAGCTTGATGAACCTCACCAAGTCAAACCTCCCCTCGAAATTAAACTGCAAATCCAACCATGGATATGTGCTCAAATGGTGGAAGTTCGTTCCTTATTGTCGACAAGAACAAGCTCTATCATTACCTTCCCCGGCGATGGCTCGTGGGCATTCCAAAATACGTAAGTGTCGATCGTGTTCAAGCCGCCTCGTTTCGCCGTCGCTATGAGCCTAGACCATGTCTAAATCACCCGAAAACCATTATCCTTCAGCTTTAAGAAGAAGAAAAAGAAGAAGAAACAAGCTAAAGTGTGGATTACATCAGGAGTGCTCCGGGGATAATGGATCGAACCGGAGAGGATGATCTCCCGCTTCCCGTTGATAATCAACGATCGGCGGTCGTAACTCACTCCACTGGTCTTCTCTCTATTTCTCGCCGAAGCGGGGGCGATGGCGAGAGCAAAGAAAAGCAGAAGACGAAGAAAACGAGCCATTTTTATTGAATTTCGAAAGAGAGAGGGCACCGCCGGGGACGGTGGCGCTCGGGGAGGAGCGCCTAGAGCCGGGCGGTGAGGGAAGGAGAGGAGGAGGGGTCATGGCGGGAGGAGGAAGAAGGGTAAATATAGAGAGGATTGTCGAAGTTGGTTGGTTGCTAGCTTTTCGTATTCTATTGGCTCTTCTATTTTTCCTCCAATTATGTAGGAGAGTTGGCTTGGTAGTTGGTAATAGCGTTGACCGGGCCCACTTATCCTAGCTGGCATTGACTATGGATGATGTGGCATAGTTCTTGTATTTTTTAAGTTTTTTGAGCATGTAATTTAATGCTTTGACATCTTTGAAATCTCTGGAATAATCTTGATTGTAAAAATTCAATAGACGTCAAAACATTAAATTACATTTTAATGTATTTTTATTGAAAAATTATGACTAATTACGATTATTTTACAATTTGGTGATTTAGTTGGTCATTAAAATTGTTTATCTAATTATCGACTTCCAATTGGATCGATTCAATGGACTATAAATTGCACAGTTTATTTAATCTGAGCCAAAACCCAAAAACAACCCAATTAAATCTTTATGTTTTATTTTTTTTATTTTTTTCTCTTATTTCTTACTATGAAAGACTATAAAAATAGTAAATTTCAATGGTTAAAAAACTAATATTAATTATTTTATACTCCATTAAATTAAATTCTTATACAAAATTACTTAATTTTTTGAAATTTAAATTATTATTAAATCAATTTTAATAAAAAATATTAATGTATGAAAATAATTCATTAATTTTAATTTTAATCTTAATTTTAACTCATTATTAAACGCACCTTATGACATTATCGGACATCCAAAATCCTGATTAATTTCGAATTAAAGCCAAAATTAGATATGTAAAATGACTAATACGCCCTTGGCCCTCAGGAGTACGCCTATCTCCTACCTCGCGAGCAGATTTCAGCTTCTTTGGAAATTGGAGATCTCGATCTCATCTCTTCCTTTCTTGCCGCCGCCTCCTCTCCTTGGTCTTCTCCTCCGATATCGAGATCAAATACCTTGAGATCTCCTCCGACTCTGCTCCACCATCCTCTTTGAGAATTTATTTTGGCTTCACTAACAACGGCCAAGTCTCCATCTTTGTCTTCAACGTCTTCCTCACATCTCCATCCTCGCATCCTCGGATGCCTCCCTCCTTCTTAGCTTCTTCCTCCTCTCCAATTAGTCCAGGTCGTCTTCGCATCCCAGTTCCAAGAGCAGCAATCCGCCGCCCCCGCCTGCATTCTCTCTAGCAACTGCAATCGGCACTCTCTTCAGTCTTCACCTTCCACGAACTCTCCGTCACTGGCCAACTCCTTCAACAAAAACCTCTCATGCGCCACTTCTAGTTCTCTAGTTTGTCTTGATCGTCGCCTACACTGTTTCTCTTATTTTCGGAGTGATTTTCTCCTCACTGGATCTACTTGTTGATTAGTTGATGGCCGGCCTTCAAGCTCGCTTCTTTGTAGTAGCAGAACTAAGCAGGAGGCATATTATTCCAAAAATATTTCTTGGAGGAGGCTTTTGCACAATATATCAAAAGTTAGGGGGTTATATGCAATCTTGAAGAATTGAGGAGCTCAACGTAATTTTCTTTTTATCTGACCAAAAGGTTTTAAAAAACATTCTTATCTGCCCCAACAATTTTATAGTCCCATCTTTTCTCAGGCCCATGGAATCTTCTCTTTGTCACCGCTCGCCCCCTTGCTTTATGAAAATGGGACCAAGTCTAACTATCCAAAATTTGCTAATTATAGTATTAGATCCAATAAACCATACCTTAATCAAATTAATTAATAGCCGGTATTAACTTGTCTACCATTGAATCCACCCCTCGATCCACTAATTCTATATTCCTCTCAGATATATTTGTAAAACTATTGGGGGCTTTTTTGCTTGTATTGAAGGGATAATTACAGATAACTCCGTAATTAGCCTTAATTATGCTTAACCCCCGTAATTTCCGTAATTACCCTTCTCAAATTCGAAAATATTTACCCACACCTTGATTGTTATTTAATCAAAATTTTGCAATAAAATACCGATTTTACCCCCAGTTATTTTACATATATACCCCTAAAAACTTATTTTTTTATATTTAACCCCCGGAATTAGAATTTTTGCAAATAACACCCCGAATAACTCAGATTTACTAAAAAGTTCTCGAAATTCGAATTTTTACAAATAAACCCCCGGAAGAATAATTTACAGAGAAGTTCCCGAAATTTGGATTTTTGCAAATAACACCTCGAAATAACTCAGATTTACAAAAAAGTCCTCGAAATTCAAATGTTTTGCAAATAAACCCCCGAAATTATTCCGATTTATAGAAAAGTCCCCAAAATTCAGATTTTTGCAAATAACACCCCGTCGCGTGGGCGGTAGCGGAGGAGGAGGCTGGCTGTGGGAGCGGAGGCAGAGGCTGGGCGGGCGGGAGCGGAGGCGGAGGCCGACGGCGGGAGTGGAGGTGGAGGTTGGGGCGCCGGGGCGCCGAAACCCGGGCGCGGACGGCCATGGCCGAGGCCGTTCCGCCCCCGCGTGCCGGGGCACCGGCCTCGGCCTCCGTCCCGCGTGCGGAGGCCGTCCGCGGCTGCATGCCGACGGGCCGTCCGGTGCGCCATTAGGCCTCGGCCTTCGTCCTCGACGCGCGGGCGCGGACGCCGACCGGCAATGGTCCGACGAGGGGTGTATTTGTAAAAATTAGTTTTTAAAAAAATTTAGACTTATTTTATAAAAAAAAATTAAGGGTCTATTTTTTAATTTATAAATATTAAATTTGTAATTATAAATATAAAAAACACTAATGTCTTTTTTGTAAAATTTTATTTAAAATATGATTAAAAATATAGACTTATTTATAAATAAAAATATTGAAATGGTCTATTTGTAAATATACAACATGAAACTTGTAATTTTAAATTTTAAGCTTTGAAACCTTCGATGACTTATTTATAAAATTTATTTATAAAATAAATAAAATTTGGATGTATTTATAAAGAAAAATATTAAAGGTGGTCTATTTTTAAATGTAAAAATAGTAAACTTGCAATTTGAAAATTAAAAATTTTAAAATTTCACTGTATTTTTCGTGAAATTTAATATTAAAAATATTAAAATATTGATTTATTAAAAAAAAATTCAAGGGGTCTATTTGTAAATGTACAATATGAAACTTGTAATTTTAAATTTTAAGTTTTGAAACCTTCGATGATTTATTTGTAAAATTTACTTATAAAATAAATAAAATTTGGACGTATTTATAAAGAAAAATATTAAAGGTGGTATATTTTTAAATGTAAAAAATAGTAAACTTGTAATTTGAAATTTGAAAATTTTAAACTTTCACTGTATTTTTCGTGAAATTTAATATAAAACATGATTAAAATATTGATTTATTTTTAAAAAAATCAAGGGATCTATTTGTAAATGTACAATATGAAACTTGTAATTTTAAATTTTAAGTTTTGAAACCTTCGATGATTTATTTATAAAATTTACTTATAAAATAAATAAAATTTGGACTTATTTATAAAGAAAGCCACTTCCTAATTAATGACAATCATTCATGAGATTTTACAACATATAGCATGCCAGAACAATAATAGAAGCTTGCAGCTTGCTAGAACAATATAGCCTAATCAGTAATCAGATAGCAATAGCAGATAGAAAGTTCAAGACACAAGACAATATAACAAGTTCTGCTGTTGTCCAACAAAAGCAAACCTTCAATTATTCAACCAAAAAAAGAAAACATTCGATTATTCCTTATAAATCAGAATTTGAAGAACATTAATGAAACAAGTGTCTAAAATAACACTCCTCATTTCTCATTCAACAAAAGAGAGGTGGATGATAAAAGATATGACAGTTCCTCCTGAGTCGCTAATCCAAAACCTTGCCATCTAACTCTCCCCAGTCTATCTAGCAGAAATATGTACCTGCAAACAAAATGCACCAATAGTTATGATAACCAAGCAACATGACATCATCATCATTTTCGAGAAGACTGTTTACCCAATGAAAATTGATCCTAGAGATTTGACGAACTTCTTGCAAAAAAATACAGTGACATTTATTAATGTATTGTTTCAAAATCACATAAAATAAGAAAAACAATTGTCAAGTTTTTAAAAGAAAAACTCACATGGTAAATGCATACTAAAATTTGAAGTCATTACGGTAGACCTTCCTCTTCCTCTTCCCCTGCCACGTTCTCCAACATATTGGTTTCCCACTGACTGTTGAGTACTGCTAGATCCAGAAACATCAATTTGTTGTTGCAGTCCAAGAGGCTCTTTACACGCTCTCTTGTTGTGTCCTAGCTGACCACATCTACTGCAAGCATATATTGCTCTACTTGATGTTTCCATTGGATCCTTAATCCTTTTCTTCTTAGGCCTACCAGGTTGTCTCCTTGAACGTGGAGGAAGTACTTGCAGAGCATTTGGCACAGACACCCAAAGTTGCTTACTTGGCAATGGAGTGACAGGAACATCATATACTCTTTTGTATGTCTCCAGAGTATAGTAGTCATCAACAAAATCAACAGGATCAAGCCGAATATCAAGGAGAGCAACAATACCGTGAACGCAAGGCACTCCTGTCAGCTGCCATTGCCTACAGTCACAAATCCTCTGCCTTATATCCACAATCCATCGGCCTGTAGGATCACTGATATCTGAAATATCATCAGAAGACCTCCAAATACGGTATCCGCCCCGTGCCTGTGAAACTTTCCTAATAAAAGCTTCTATTCTTGGTACTAGCTTTCCAGACCAGTGGGATCCTTCATTTTTTCTTGTGCAAATTTCACCATTATCTTCTGCCTGATGAAATCAAGTAATTCAAGAAAGGGAAGCTCCCTGCCATCCTGAATAAAACTGTTAAATGACTCAGAAATATTATTAGTCACATAATGACATTTCACTGAATGATCAAAGTGACTTCTACTCCATGCAAAATCATTTATTTCTTTCATGTACTGCCAAGCTGGTATGGATAGCTGTTTAATCCTTTCCATGTATTTCACGAATTCAGTAGGCAAAAATGTATTTGAAGCATTAAAAACCAAATTTTCTAACCTTTTCCCAGGGTACGATCTTTTCAAGTTTGCAATCACATGTCTGATACAAGCTCTATGCTCAGCATATGGGAAAATATTCTTCACAGCATCAGAAAGACCCTTCTGCCTATCTGAAATAATAGCCAAGCTATTCAAATTTCCAATAACCCGTTGCAAGTTATGTAGAAACCATAACCAATATTAGTATGTTTCTGCTTCTGCAACTGCAAATGCAACTGGAATTATGTTATTCTCCCCATCAATTCCACAAGCTAAAAGCAATGTGCCTTTATATTTTCCTTTCAAGAAGCATCCATCAACTCCCAGTATAGGTCTGCATCCAGTAAGAAAAGCTCTCCTACAAGCATGTAGTGACATAAAACATCTCTGAAAAGATATATCTGGACACTGTGCAATGTGCACAATATTACCAGGATGCCTCATCTCCAACTTTGCCTTCAGCAGAATGAAACAAATTAAAAGATTCTTCTTCATTGCCATGAATAATCCTGTAAGTATAGTCTTTTCCCCTCCATGTCTGCATATAAGTCAGTCTGAGACTGTATTTCTCATTCATCATATTCTATATTTGTTTGACTGTGATTTGCTTGTCAACACACATCCAATGCAAAACTTGGTTGCCTACCCATTCAGCATTTGTCATTTTATTTTCAGAAGTATTGATAGCAATACAAATATGAACTGATTCCATTTTTCTTATCTGAAAACCTGAACCATCAGATCTCTCTGAAGCATGAAGCCTCCATCGGCAATTCGCAGCAGCACATCTGACTGTTACTCTGTTACGCTCATTCTTCACAAACAAAGGCTGAAATCTGTGCACAATACAGTACTGTCTAAGAGCCAATCTGAATGCATGTACATCTTCAAATATATCTCCTATGTTCAAAACATTGTCATTCAAATTATCTTCAAGTAAAGGCAGTAAATCATCTTCCGCTCTGTCTTCTACTCCTTCTTCTTCGCCTTGTCTTATATTTTCTTGATCCTGCTCAGCAACTAACTCATCATTATCATCCTCCTCCTTCTCATCTTCATCATTATCAGAAGAATACATCAAACTATGAAAACTAGAATCAGAAGGACAATCATCTAAATCTGAATCAATATATTCATCTCTTTCCACACTGTGATACACAGAAGATTCTCCTGTCAAAGGAGTCAGCCTTGGTGCAGACACCGCTGATAAAGGATCACCTATGTCCTCCACTGATATATAGATATTGTTATATTTCAAGTCTTGAATTACTGTCCACATTGCTTCCAGCTGAATTTCACTGCTGATTGACATATAAATTGGAGGACTGCTGTTTGGATATAAATACTTGATCACAAGTAACTCATTTGTCCTTGCTTCGACCAATTTACAAGCTTCAGTCCATAATTCTGCAAATGTGTATTTTCTTGTATCAACTAGTAAAGATTTCTGTTTACCAAATGCATATTTTTTTTTTTGATTATGTTCCACTTCCTTCCAATATCCTCCATAACGGAGCACTAATCGTACCAGATTCTTTGAATAAGCCATCTGTAAATACACAATATCAAAAATTAGATATAAAAAATAGATAAAAAAATTGTAACAGGTGGCTTGGTGGAAAGGGGGTGGGGGTTGGAGTGGTGGGCAGACGGGCGGGGGGTTTTGCAGGGGGGGGGTGGAGGAGGCAGGGGGAGGGGACGCAAGAGAAAGAAAGAGAGGGGGGGGGGGGGGGGTGTCGGGCGGGCGGGTTGTCGGAGCCCGTCTTGGGGGGCCGGGGGGCGGGGTTGCCAGTGAGGGCAAAGGGGGAGGGGCGGGGTGTGTCGAGGGTGTCGGGGAGCCCGTCTGGGGGCAAGGGTGCGGGGCAGGGGGGTGCTGTCCGTGAGGCAAAGTGGGCGCGGGGCCTTTGGGGTGTCGGAGCTCGTCTGGGGGCAGGGGGAGGGGCGGGGGTGTCGGAGCTCGTCTGGGGGCAGGGGCAGGGGCAGGGGCAGGGGTGTCGGAGCCCTTCTGGGAGCAAGGGCAGGGACGGGAGTGGTGGATGGGTCCGAGGCCGTCGAGCGGGGAGGAGGTGGAGGCTGGGCAGCAACGGCACGAGGGAACGGCGGAGGAAGGTGGAGGCGGGGCAGCAACGAAGAACAAGATGGTGGCTTACCGAGGACGAAGGAGGGCGGCAGCGACGGGACGGCGGTGTTCTCGCCAGCGGGGCAGCAATGGCGCGAGGGCAGACGGCGACGGCGACGTCGTGGGGGGCGCGGCGCAAAGCAGCAATGGCGTGGGTGGTGCAGGGCAGCGAGCGGACGGCGATGGCGAGCCGGCAGGGCAGCGACGGCAGCAGCTGCGCAGGGACCGATGGCGGCAACGGCAGAGCAGAGCGGCGGCGGCGGCGCAGATGCGTTTAGGGCTACAGGAAGAAGATGATTTTATAAGAAAGTTCTGGACTTTTCTGTAAATTTGAATAATTTCGAAGTGTTATTTGCAAAAATCCGCGCCCGTGCGCCGGGGAAGGAGGCGGAGGCCGTTCCGCCCCTGCGTGCCGGGGACAGAGGCCGAGACCGGCGCGCAAGCACGCGGGTGCGGACTGCCAAGGCCAAGGCCGTCCGTCCCCGGCACGCGGGCGCGTCGGCCTCGGCCTCCGTCCCCGGCACGCGGGGGCGGAACGGCCTCGGCCTCAGCCTCCACTCCCGCCGCCGGGACTCGCCTGCCCGGCCTCCGCCTCCGCTCCCACCCGCGCAACGAGGTGTTATTTGCAAAAATCCGAATTTCGGGGGCTTTTCTGTAAATAGAAATAATTTCGGGGGTTTATTTGCAAAAATTCGAATTTCGAGGATTTTTTGTAAATTTGAGTTATTTCTGGGTGTTATTTGCAAAAATCCGAATTTCAGGAACTTCTCTGTAAATCGAAATAATTTTGGGGGTTTATTTGCAAAAATTCGAATTTCGAGGACTTTTTTGTAAATCTGAGTTATTTCGGGGTATTATTTTCAAAAATCCGAATTTCGGGGATTTCTCCGTAAATCGAAATAATTTCTGGGGGTTTATTTGCAAAAATTCGAATTTCGAGGACTGTTTTATAAATCTGAGTTATTTCGGGGTGTTATTTGCAAAAAACCGAATTCCGGGAGGTTAAATATAAAAATAAATAAATTTTTAGGGGTGTATGTGTAAAATAACCAGGGGTAAAATCGGATTTTTAGTAAAATTTTAATCAAATAACAAATAGGGCGTTGTGTGGGTAAATTTTTCCGAATGTGAGGGACTGATAATTACGAAAATTACGGGAGATTAAGCGTAATTAAAGCTAATTACGGGAGTTATCCGTAATTATCTTATATTGAACACACAGGAAGTTCTCCGCAAATCCGTGATCACATAATGGTTTTTTTTGCAAATATTTTTTAATTGCTGATGTGGCACTTGGGCGGTCGATTGAAAAGTCGCCGAAGCACAAATCCGGTAACAGCTCCTCCATCCGCGCGGGCATCTGTTACCGGCATCCTCCAATCTTCCCCAATTCTCATTCCCTCTCCTTCCTTTCTTTTCTTCCTCAATCGCTACCAAAGACCTCGTCTTTTAGATCGTCCTCTTTCTAGGTTTTCTTTTCTGATTTTTCTCTCATTTTTCTGTCCATTTTTCGTGGAAATGGGATTTGTAAGCTTTATTCTGGGGTTTTTCGGGTTCGCCATCGGGTTCCCATTCGGGATCGTCATTGGATACTACCTCTTCATCTACTTCCAGCCCAATGATGTCAAGGTGTTTATTTCCTTTTTTTTGTTTTTTGTTTGGTTGATCTGCATCATTTGATTTGGTTTTTTTGTTTTTTTTTTGTTGACGGATCTTCGTCTCCAATTTGTTGTTGTTTTTTTTTCTTGTGGATATGTGTTGTTTGATATTGTCGATCTTTACTTTTGGGTTTGGATAATATTCGTTTGCGATAAAGATGGAGGTGGCGCGTTGGTGAATTTTATAATGGAAATAGTTTTCTTTTTGTGAAAAGGAGTGGTTTTTTTGAAGAATTTGATGTGAACGACAGTGAGGGATTAGTGAGTCATTGGATAAATTTGGCCAAGTGGGACTTGATTGTTTGATTGCTTTTCAAGTTGTTAAATTTTATGAACTTTGGATTGCAATGATTGTTGATGACTGTTAAACATAATGGAGTAGAAGTTCGATGATCCAGTTTGAGGATTTTGATGATACGTAAGATAGCTGAGATAGAAGCAAGAGATGGTGTAAACTTTACAAATGGAAACTTATGAGAAAAGTTCTGTTCATTGAAAAAAAAAAGAGCGGGAAGTGGCAAACCATGGGGTTAACCCCATTGCATTTTTAGTCAACAAATTCAGAAGTATATCTGTTAGTAGGAGTGAAGATAGAACAGCCAAGAAGCATGTATCTTTTGAGCAGAAAAGTTTTATGGATCATCAGTAAGATAAAAACAAGAAACTACGACTATTTATAGATCAAGAACTCAGAAAAGCATGATAAGAATTTAAAAAAATGTGAACCCCCTGCTTTCTGCTTTTCTCTGAGGTGACTGAGATTTCATCTTTTGCATCCCCTCAGTTGAGCTACTGTGCTCATGTTTATTTGCAGACTAAACTGCACATTTTATTTTTCTTGAATGACATCTGATTCTGTTTGATGTTTCATAAATCCATGTTTAGAGTGGATCAGTGATAGACTTGCATTGTTTCTCATATTCTTGCTTTGCCAGGATCCTACAGTTAGCCCTCTGGCTGAGCAGGATTCAAAGTCCTTGGAGCGTATGTTTCCTGAAATTCCCCTGTGGGTGAAAAGTCCAGATTTTGATCGAGTATGTCCCTAAGGTTGCTGATTGTTTTTTGGCATTTGTTCTAGGTGATAGCTGACTAGATAATTATATTTGTGCATCTCATAACCGCTTGTCACCATTCTTCTTGAAGGTTGATTGGCTTAACCAATTTATAGAAAAAATGTGGCCATACCTGGACAAGGTATGTTTTTGCAAATTAATTAATGTTTCTAGTCACAGGCAGAAGTAGTTTTCTTCTCATTATTTTCAATGTCTTCTGATAGGCTATCTGCAGGACTGCAAAGGAAATTGCAAAGCCCATCATTGCAGAGAATACTGCAATTTATAAGCTTGAGTCTATTGAGTTTGCAACACTTACTTTGGGTTCATTGCCACCAACATTTCAAGGTTAGTTTGTTAATTTATTCTTTCCCGAGTTACCTCATGTACGTAAGTGTTTGCCTACAGCATTTATTATACAAAAGTACCTTTGGTACTTGGCATCTATTTTTCAAGTTTTTCTTGTTAATTCCACTTAAGCATTTTTTTTAACAAGTTACAATAGGTTTTCTACCGCCCATATTTGTGAAGTTACTTTGTTTGCAGAATGTCCACTTAGGTTCTTGATGCACCGATTGTTTGTGAAAATACTAGTTCATATAATACACATTCATAGCCATAGATATGCATTGATCATAATTATAAACACATCTAATGATTGTGTTCAAGAATTAAATACAATTTTCTGACTACTTATGAACAGCCAATGCAATTATCTATAAATTTAAATTTTTTGGTGCCAATGGCTTGAGAAAATATGAAAGGGTTACAAAATATCTGCATAATTTTTACTATTAATGCAGAATTAAATTTAAACAAGGGCAACAACTAAATAATGCATGTTCAACTTATGATATTGTTCTCGGGTTTCGTATATCAGAAGACTTTTGTTTTTTACACTGACTTTATGTATGACTTCCTTTGTTTAAAATAAGCTCCTATTCTTTATCTGTTAATGTCCTGGTCAGTTATCCCTGTGTTTACATGCTATGCCCTTCAACATTTTCTTCTAGGAATGAAGGTTTATGTAACCGATGAGAAGGAGTTGATCATGGAACCATCAATTAAATGGGCGGGAAATCCTAATGTAACTGTGGTGGTTAAAGCATATGGATTGCAAGCATCCTTGCAGGTTCTAAAGTTGTATCATTTTCTGATTACCATGAAATTGGTGGAGTTGATGATTAATTAGAATGGCACTAAGTTTTCTGAGTCTTCCAGGTGGTAGATTTGCAAGTTTTTGCTGCACCACGAATTACACTGAAGCCATTGGTCCCTAGTTTTCCATGTTTTGCAAAAATTCTTGTGTCTCTTATGGAGAAGGTGCGGAGAAGTGGAGAAAACTTTCTCTTCAAACTTTTCAAGCCAAAAGTTTTTATGAAAGCAACTGCATTTTCCTTAAAGGTTTTAGATGAATATTTTTGATGCTGCAGCCTCATGTTGACTTTGGACTGAGACTTCTTGGAGCAGATGTCATGTCAGTTCCTGGTCTTTATAGATTTGTTCAGGTATTGCTCTCCTATCAACCAGTTTTTCTTGCTTTATTTTTTTTTCTTATGTTCATTTCTGATGCAAGTTTTTCAAGTCAAAGAAAGTTCTTTAGTTATATGTGATCGTTGATCTATGACCTGCAGGACAAGTTGCCAACTTTTTTAATTCCTTTTTGGTTATATTTAATTATGGTTTTACATGCAGGAGACAATCAAGACTCAGGTAGCAAACATGTATCTTTGGCCTAGAACTCTAGAAATACAGATTCTGGATCCTTCAAAGTATGTTTGTCCATGTCACTGTCGCATTGGGAACATTTGGACTTATTTTGACTATTATAACTCAGTATTCCCTTGTTGGTTCTTCAGAGCTTTTAAGAAGCCAGTTGGAATTCTTATTGTGAATATTCTGAGGGGGCAGAAGCTTCGAAAGAAAGATCTTATCGGGAAATCAGACCCATATGTGAAACTAAGGCTTACAGAAGACAAGCTTCCCTCGAAGAAAACAACAGTAAAACGCAATAACTTGAATCCAGAGTGGAATGAGGAATTCAAATTGGTTGTCAAAGATCCAGAATCTCAAATTTTGGAAATTAATGTTTATGATTGGGAACAGGAAAGTTGTTTTTTTTCACATATTTTACCTCCATTTGAATATTCTGCTACAAAAATTGTTGTGTATGTCATTGTGTAACTTGAGCATCTACTCTTATCTTCAGGTTGGAAAACATGACAAAATGGGGATGAATGTTATTCCATTGAAAGACATTCCCACTGATGAGCGAAAAACCTTGACACTCGAGTTACTAAAAATGATGGACCCGAATGTTGTTCAAAATGAGAAGTCACGTGGGCAGATTGTGGTGGAGGTGATTTATAAACCTTTTAAGGAAGGGGATACAGAAAAGGAAGTTCCTAATGATTCAGGTATGGTGGAAAGAGCTCCCGAGGAAGCTCCATCCAGTCTGGAAACTCCATCTGGTGGTGGCCTGCTTGTAGTTATTGTTCACGAAGCTCAAGATCTTGAAGGTAAACACCATACAAATCCATATGTGCGGATCCTATTCCGAGGGGAGCACAAGAAAACCAAGGTACTTTCCATTTACCATTAAGCTTGAAGTCTCTGACATTGTATTTCTGTATAACCATTTGAAATTCAACGTATCTGCAGCACATCAAAAAATGCAGAGATCCACGATGGGGAGAAGAGTTTCAGTTCATGTGTGAAGAGCCACCGACAGATGACAGAATACATTTTGAGGTCCTCAGCAGGGCACCTAGTATAGGTGTACGTTCTAAGGTATGATGAACCCTCGTCATCCTGAGATAGATAGTCTGACAAAAGCAAACTTGAGCATGAGATTCTGACATTCTGCCATGGCTATTAGAAATTTCATACAACATCAAGCCAAAGTAACTTTCAGACTAACATGACACATCTATTTTGAGTAAGAACCAGGTTTTATGGTCCGATTTCGGTTTCGGTTTCGGTTTCGGTTTCGGGATCCAGCGAAACCGATACGTTTCGGCCGTTTCGGTTTCGGCCGAAAGATTTTTTTAAAATTATTAATTGGATGTTGACCAGAGTTTGACTATATTTTGACTGTACTTTGACTTCAAATTAAAAATACTATAAAATATTGAAAAAAATTTGGAAAAATTTGAAAAATTAGGAATAAATTTATACTTAATTTTACCATAATATTAAATATTATTTTAGTTAATTAATATTAATTTTGATAGTTAGTCACTGATATAGTTTACTTTTAATTTATATTAGTGTATTAAAAAAACATACAAGAAATAAAATGAATATGATTAAAAGTTAAAAATTAACATAAATACATTTAACTTTTCATTAAAATGTACTTCACACATACATAATTTATAAATTCTAAGATAATACAACTAATCATCATAATCATCATCAGTTGAGTTTGAAACATCTGGGTGTGGAATTACAAATTCAATACTTGGATGATCCGGACGAGCATTTGTAGGCATATGAGCCAGAACAACTAGCTCTGCGAGATCTTGTGGCAGCGGTTCTGAAGTATAATCACACATTAAAGGTCCAAAATGAAAATGATAACCATATTGATTGACAACATATAGTAAAAGTGGTCCAATAACCCATGAGAAATAAATATCACACTGTGCGAAGTGTTCAGGGGAAATTACGGTAAGACGCTGATTGATAATATTAAGTGAACCTTATTGAGGGGCACGCTGATTTTTTTTAGTTATTAATTGTGCGTTGACCACAGTTTGACTATATTTTGACTGTAATTTGACTTTAAATTAAAGATACGATAAAATTTTGAAAATTTTTTAATAAAAATTTAGAAATTATGAAAGAATTTATAATTAATTTTACCATAATATTAAATATTATTTTAATTAATTTAAATTAATTTTGATAGTTAACCACTGTTTTTATATATTACTATATAAAAAAATATATGAGAAATAATATGAATGTGATTAAAAAAATAAAAATTAACATAAGCAAATTTAACTTATTATTAAAATATAATTGATATATACATAATTTATTAAAAATAATATAATACAACTAATCATCATCATCATCAGTTGAGTTTAAAATATCTGGATGTGGAATTATTAATTCAGTACCTGAACGATCTAGATGAACATTTATAGACATACGAGAACAACTAGCTCTGCGTAATCTCGTGACAGCGATTCATATAGGGATAAGACCAACACAAATTTTTTTTGCCTTTACTTTCGGTGGAATGATCATACACACATGTACGTGAACAAAAAAAATCAACGTGTTTCGATCAAAATCATTTTCATTTCAGTTTCAACCAAAATATTTTTTTATTAATTATATCTTGACTAAAATTTAATTTTATTTCAATTATTTTTTAACTTCAAATTTAAAAATTATAATATATTTAAAAATTTTAAAAAATAATGAATAATTACGTGAATAATATTATGTACGTGAACAGTATTTGATAGAAACCGATAAGGACGTCGAAATCAAATTGGCGATAGCGCTGGTCCCAGTGTAAGGCTGGCTTCAGCTTACGGGAGTACGGGTCAGGTCGGTGAAAGCGCAAGATAGGCAAGGGAGCGGCGGCAGACTAGCGAGTGCGCATGGCCCTTGGGCTCGGACACGAAGCCGATGCGAGATCCCCCCCCCCGGCGAGAGCCCGGCGAGCTCCCGCTCCCGCGCGCTCGAGCCTGCACGCGCTCCCGCCCGTGCTCGTTGGTGAAGATAAACAGTAATTGACAGTAAAACCTAACCGAAACCCAAAATAGGATTTCGGTTCGGGACCGGCCGAAACTGAGAACCATGGTAAGAACAATAATGAAAAGTGAACATTCTAGCCTTGGTTATTAGCATCCATTGACTACAGTTATGTGTAAATTTGTTGCTACCAAGCTTGTCAAAATGCCTAAGCAGTTCTAGGTGGTGGACTGGCTAGGAGTGCAGGCCTGGGCACTTTTGTTTTTCAGTTATAAAATTTTATAATAATTAAAAACATTTGTTTCTGTAACTAGGTGACTGCCTAGAAGAAAAGCAGCAACTAAGCCACCAGGCAGGTGCCTAGATGCTAGCTAGCTAAGCGGCCAAGCGGCCACCTAATGTTTTGTACTATAATCATTAGGCGCTACACTGTCCATCTCTGCTCAATTGATCAATTGAAAACTCACTATGAATGTGGCATTAATTTTCTGTCGTTAACCATATTTAGTATGATAAGAGAGACACTTTTAAGGCTATATTTGCAAAATCATTTGAGCATGTATCTTTACATGGAATTGTAGAATTTTTTTAAGTCTAGATTAACAAAACGAAATCTGGTTATTGAGCAGCTTTCTGATATTTGATGAACAACGGTGATGAATTTGCTGCCAACAATTAGGAGTTCAAACGGAGCCTCATTGAACATTATTAGAATTGGATTTCTGCCACATTTCTATCTCACATCTTGACTTAGCATTGCTTCCTTTTATCATTCAGGAAAGTCTTGGGTACATCTATATCAACCTTGCAGATGTTGTCACCAACAAGCGCATCAATGAGAAATTTCATCTCGTTGACTCCAAGAACGGGCAAATTCAAATTGAGATGGAGTGGAGGACA
Source organism: Trichopus zeylanicus subsp. travancoricus (assembly GCA_005019695.1). NCBI lineage: Eukaryota > Viridiplantae > Streptophyta > Magnoliopsida > Dioscoreales > Dioscoreaceae > Trichopus > Trichopus zeylanicus. The sequence continues at coordinate 11,684 of RXID01016399.1, read as the reverse complement.
TCGTAGAACTATCAGCCGTTCAACCCAGTTTCTGACACTGCTTTTTGGAAGGAACTGAGCATCCATTTATTTTCTAGGGTTCCAAGCGAAAATAACTGTAGCAATAAGCTTGGGTGAATATCAGGCTTATGGGTTTTACTTCCTTTCATGGTTTTCCACTTTTTTTTTTTAAAAAAAAATTTTGATCAAAATCTCATAAACAGAGAAAAATTTTGCTCTATTTTGGGAATATATCAGATTTATTTTCATTTTTGCTAGTATATTATGATTTTTGTAAGTAAACAAGTATTCAATTTTGCTTTTTGTCTGCATGAATTTAAGCATGAGATATTTTGAAAATTGCAGAAATGATTTGTAATTGTTTTTGCAGATATAACAATGATTCTCTGTGGGTGCTGTCTTACAACTAAAAATATTGTAATTACAAAAGTCTAAAATTAACTCTTAATATGACTTAAACCATCCGAAGAGAATGTCATTAAATAAACTTTAAATGAATATAAAAAAACCAGATTTTTATTAAAAACATATCAGATTTTCACTTTCAGGGGGGTTTCTGTAATTTACTGAGAAATCAAGGACTCTTTTCTAATTAAAATATGTCAGGATTGTATTTGCAAGTACGAGGAAGCATTATGCAAAGACAAAAATACCCTCCCACTGGTTGCTTCCTTCTCTGGCAAGCCACCGGTCAATAGATAATGCAACCCCCGCCACCGCCGAGGTCCTTCGCGCTCGAAATGCGGCCGTACCGTTCTTTCCATCTCTGAAACGCGAGAGCGATCCACCGCCGATTCGATGCGGAAGAGGAAGCCGGTCGTCGTCGCTGTCTCATCCTCGTCGGAGGAGGACGAGGGTCGCGCCTCTCGCCCGCCGGCGAGGCCCAGGAGGAGCTCGCGGACCGCGTCGGCTCCCCGCAAGAAACCGCGGGGAGGAGCTCCCAGGAGAGCTAATTCTGCCTCTCGCGAAGCAGATGCGGTGTGCCATCGCTGCTTCTCGATTATGGGTTTTTCCACTGGTTTAGGTTTGATGACCCTAATGAGGTTTAAACGAGAAAAAGAGGAATTTTTTTATCAATTAGATGAATCTAGCGTAGTTTATTGGGGGTTGCTAGTAAGATATGGATTTCTGAGTAAATAGGCTCACAAATGAACAAGAAATGTAGCCGCCTTTAATTTTTTGTTTTTTTTTTTCGAGTAAATCATAAAATCATCACAACCTCCAAATACTCTTTATGAAAAATGAGGGCTGCCATAAATTTGTTGCGATTTTCTTAAAAAATAACTCCCATGTTTGCAAACTTTGCACTAAATTTTACTTATTTGAACTTCAGATCTTGTCACTTGGATTTGCTTGCTTGCCTTCCTTTCCTCTGGGTTGCTGAATGTCTAATTTCTTTTCCAACTTGCTTTGAAGGTTAAGTTCGAAATGCTATCTGAAGATTTTTGTGAGTGCCTCGAGGATATCCACATAGCCCCTGGTATCGTCTGGTTTCTTATTACTGAAACAGTATAACTGGAGTAGATTGCAGTTTTTTATATGTTTGTAAGTAATCATTTGATGCCTTTCCAATTATTGTGATACTTTACTAAGTATCTGTGGTCTTATCGAATCCACTTCAATTATATATTACACTGGATTCAATTATATATTACGCTTTTCCTAGTTGCTGCATGACCAATGAGACATATCTTAGTCGGATTTCTCCAAAACTATTCCATAAGCTTAATGAGACAATTTGGAGCCCCTGCAGAAGCCCAAGGAATGCAGATCGCATGTTTGATCATAACAATAACTGAATATATCTTTCATACCTTGGTTTTAAGATGAGCAATCAAACCATTGATAGGTGGCTCCTTGTTCATTACTCCAGAAATTTACCTTAATATTAGTGTATTTGTGTAATCCAGGTCTGTTCATGGTCGGTATCTAATATCCTACATGGATATGTATAATTTTGTAGATATAGATCGCTAAAGTATCGATTGCTTAATTATCTTTTACGTGGTTGGCTATTCTAAGTCAATAATTAGTTAAAATCATGCTACTTTATAGTGATGATTTAGAAAACAGGTTGAGACTTACCTGTTGGTAACCAATGATTATCAAACTGAAGAAAAAAAATGTTATTTTAATGTACTATTGGCACATGATGCTTGGGTGGATATTTTTCTCACACACCCCTGCTCATGGTGTTACTTGGTTCATTTTCCAAAGTCAGCAAAATCATGATTTATGACAAAACTCCATTTACCTTTGTATCTTTTTTCCTTATCTTCTCTGCTATTGCATTAAAGAACGCATATGCTAGGTACAGATAGTTTCAATCCTTATTTTGCACCCAGAAGTTGCCTAATTTGGTTCTGGGATAGGAAGCAAGTATGAGTGATCAGGTTCTAGAAATAGAAATGCCAGAGAATAAGCAGTTTGATGCATTTCCTCTTCAATTTGGTCAACTAGCTCAAACCTGATATGTTAGTTGCAGATCAAGTTTTTGTATAATTTCACCATAAAAATTGGCATTATTTTCAAAGATTTTAGTTTCACTTTAAACATGCTTTCTTGTTATAAAATTTACACTGGGATAAGAGGTCTATTGTTGTCTTGAAATGAAATTGTGATAAATTGTTTAACTATCTTTGCTGATTTATATGTCAATTTAGTGGAACTGTTTATTGTTATTTGCAAATGCTTTCTTTGAGCATCGTGAATTTTCCATCTGTAATTGCATATTTTGACCTTTTCTTTCAGAAATGTTTGATATTTTTTTCATCTTAACTGAAAGAATGTTTAATCAGGTTTTCAATCCAAAGGGGGTAAAGAACTTTGGGTTGACAAATACAATCCTCATTCTTTGGAGGAGCTTGCAGTTCACAAGAAAAAGGTTTTGCTTATTTTCTGGAGCTACAAGAAGTGTTAATTTTGGTCATAGGTTATTTTCGTGTATTATATATTTACACCTTTTATGGAGTCACAGTGGTGGATGGTGACTATGAATCATGTGTGAGTAAATCAAAAGTAATGGATTTCTTACCTGTGGATAGTTCAATTAACCAAGTTGTTGAAGACTGAATACACCTAAAAAAAACTTTCTGGGAGATAAACCATTGAATGCAATAAAAACAAGCTACAAACTCATTTCTTATTTTTAGGAAGGAATAATTAATGAGTTTGGTTGAACAATTTTGGAGTTGGTTTTGGCTTTGGCACCTTTTATATCCAGATTTTGTCATGCACAGACAATCTACCAGAAACCATTCAGTTGAAGTGTAATGAGATTCTCCGTCGATTGTTCTTATATGCGTTAAAAAAATATATAAATTATTGAATTGATTCGGGCATTTGGAATCTTGGATAGGTAATGAAGCCCTTCAAGTTCTTCCTCTATTTGTTAGGTCTGAATTCTATTCTAATTGATTCCATGATAGCTTCTATTGTGCATTATTCCTGCCACAGCAAGATTATTTGGTTTTACTATGTTAGTGTGTCTCGATTAAATGAGTCAGTCTGTAAAACTTTTCCAATAGATTTCCCGAAGCAATTTATTCCACATATAATTGTTTTCTTCCAAGATAATTAGGCAGTTAGCTAAGGTGGCGCTTGGAACTGGATGCATTTTCGGAGAGTAGGAAGTCTCTTTTGAAACGAACTTATAGGTGTGAATTGTGTGACTCTTCTCATATAGAAACCGATGGCACCTGAAGCAGAATTCTCACTTCAAACATAAGCAAAGGTTGAGGATGTGATACTAGCCGACCCAAAGAAGGCTATATTGCATAAGTGGTGTAACCAGAATACTTTATTATAAGCTATTTATCAACTCCAGTAATTCTGTTCCACTTTGCAAGCCTACTAACTTGATCCTCATGACTTCTATAAATGTACTGTCATTATCATCCATATTGGATTGTGATCTGAACATTAGGTTATATAATACCAGGAGCCATGATGGTAGACCATATGATTTTAGCTTCTTCTATGATGATAAACATTTTATGTACTTTGTACTGGGAGCCCTGATGGTAGGCCATGTGTTTAAGTCATTGTCCATACCTACATCTTTTTATGCACTTTGTTGTCACTGGTTTATTTCAACATGAGCATTTCATCTAGTGTCATCAAGCCAAATTTTGCTATCAAAATCAGCTTGCATTGCTTAAGTAATGCTTGTGGACACAAATAATTCTTTTTCTTGTCTGTATTTCAGGTTGAGGAAGTCAAGAAATGGGTAGCGGACAGGTTGAAGATGCCAAAGGTTGTTTAGTGTTTTTTGGAGAAAAAAGGTTGTCTAATGTCATTGACTACTATGCTGCATAGTTTAACATTTCCTTTCAGAATAATAGGCCTTCTTAAATTTACACCCCTATCCTGATGGCAATTGGTCAAAATTCAAATGAAAAACGACAAGCCCAGCCCCTAAGATTGATAGACTGATTGCATTGACTAAACTACATCTTCTCTTAGGGAATCCTACAAATTAGAGAAGCTAATATGGAGAATATAGTTGGTGATTGATGACAAGACGGGAAAGATGAGATATTGTGATAAATCGCACCACTACAAACTCAACTAGCTATTAAAAGAATGCAACAGACAATATTTTGTGGCAGTAAATGAGAATGGTCAGGAGACTACATCATTCAAAACATCTCCTTGCTAGGTTCTGGTTGATCTTTGTTTGGCGCTTTCCATTCTTCAATCTCCAAAGTGAATTGGTATAACTTGCTTTAGTCGTGGTATATGGAAACATAGTAGATACATCAATCTATGGATTACATATGCTATTTTTTCTCAGTAAATGAAAAGAGTGTGTAAACAATATATACATACATACTAGAACACAGGGATGCGCAAATGTGCTTATTTTTTAAAAAATAATATAAATTTAATCACGATTTTATTTATAGACTATGGATTATTAATCCATCCAAAAGTTAGTAATCCAAAAATTTTTAATAGAAGTTTATGTATATTTATAGTAAGTATGTATATAGCCCATTGATTTGTAGACTATGTTAATAAGGGTGTTGAGATTTGTAACGGAAGGTTCACTAATCATTTTATTTTCAAACAACAAAAAAAAAAGAAATAATGTAAAATAAAAAAATTAAAAAAAAGATATAATGATATACGTGATTTACCCAAAATCGAGTTACATTCATGGGGGAATGAGAGATCTACTATTAAAAAGTTTTACAAGAGTGTATAAGAAAAATTAATTCTTTATTACCCAATTAAATTCTTTCACTAAATCTCGATAACGTCTTCACCTTCAGAGAGAATTTTTAAAAGAATCTCACGAGAGGCTACCGAGAAGTATTAGAAAAACTCACATACGATAGGCGACACTTTTTCTCTTTTTTTTTCTCTCTATTCTCTCTATTATTCTAGTTTAACCTCAACACTACATTACATTTAAACCCTATGTTTTACTAGAATATTTATAGGTTTTTATTGAGTTTGAGTTTTATTTTAATTATAACTCCTAGTATTACATAATAAGTATTTAAAATCAATCATAAATCTAATTTAACTTTTAATTTCTATTTTAACTCAAACTCTAATATGAGTTCGAGACACTCAAAATTCAACAATTTTCAACTTGACTTGAACTTGGGCTTGTTACCACCACGAAAATTCAACCATCATCTTTCATTTAGCCTCTTCTCCTAGGTTACTATCTTATTCAGTTAATTGCAAGACGCAAGTTCGAGTCAACCTCGAATTCGCTCTTCATGCCTACAATGTTGTATTTTTGAAAGTCTTTCGGATGATTATGTTTGCTATTATAATAAAAGTAACTTAAAAAGAATATTTATTTTTCGTTAAATCACTCTGGGTATCATGTTCTCTCTTCACCATTGTAATCATCGAAATTTCACCTGTAATAATGTTTCCTATTAATCGATAGATATTGTTGTATTTTTTTCATTTCATCAGGATTTTAATATTGCATATTACCTTCATAGTTTCATCTCTTACTGAATAATTACAGTATTTTGAATTCAGTACACTAAGTAAAATTAGAATTTTTTCCATCTTGGGGATATATCTCACCTCAGTAAGAGTACGAACTGCTCCATCAAATATATAGATTTGGATTGTTCTCACACCAACAATCTCACAAGTCTAATTATTGTCCAATCAAAAAGTATCTTCTTTCTTATTCTCCTCATAAAAAGTAAATCAATTCTTTTTGAAGTAAATATGATAAGAACTAGTAGAATTTAAAATTCATTAATCAAAAATACTGATTTTTGTGGATATTGCAAGAACGTTTTTATATATACTATTTTCGGAAGTATCATTCGGTATTACTGTCGTCATATTGGAAATCTTCCCACATTTAGGACAATGCATCTAATATAGTCATATTCTTATACAAATAATATTGTACTTTTTCTTTTAATTTTGATTTGAATTATTGTTTGTATTTTTCATGTTTTTTTAATTTTTTTCTTTCGTAAGTCACCAATCTTTCGCCAAGTTTTATATCAATACTAGAGTTTCTCCTTTTTTCATTAAAAAGAAAATTAGATGTCATTTCTTTCATCTTGAAAGTTTCTTTTTCATAAAGAATTGTGCTTACAATATGATCATGTCAAGGAGAAAGAGACATTAGAAAAATCGTCTTATCGTTTTTTTCAAACTTTACATCAACTTTCAGTAAATCATTGATAATCTTATTGAAGATATTCAGGTGATGTAATATAATTGTATCTTTGTTTATATCCAGTCCATATAGCTGTTGTTTCAGGTCAAATTTGTTCGTGAGATTTTTTGATATATATAATTTTTTAAGTTTTGTCTAGATGTCCACCGTCGTCTTTTCATTAATAATATTATACAAAACCTTATTAGTCATATTTACAAAAATTAAATTCAATGTTTTCTTATCTATCTCCTTTTAATCTTTATTGTTTCTTTTGGTGGGCTTTTTTTATCATCCTCTAACGTTTTTTGCAGATCTTAACAAATAAGAATCGTCTTTATCTTCTTTTGTCATAAAGCAAAATTTATTTTGCTGTCAAACTTCTTCATCTCACGTAAAGATTTTGTCATTTTGGTTATTTATTCTTAAACTCTGATACTAATTGTTAGGATTCACAATGGAAGGTTTACGAATTATCTTGTTTTCAAACAACACAAGAAACGAGAAATAATAAAAGATAAAAGAAAATAATAAGAAAAAATACAGCGATATACGTGATTTACTTAAAATCGGGTTACGTTTACGGGAGGAGTGAGAGATCTACTATCAAAAAATTTTACAAGAGTTTAAAAGAAAATTTGTACTCTTTCTTCCCCAAGTAAATTTTTTTATCAAGTCTTGATAACATCTCCATCTTCAAAGAGAATATTTAAGAGAATATCATGAAAAATCACTACAAAAGATAACCGAAAAATACTAAAAAGACTCACACACGAGAGTCAATATTTTTTCTTTCTTTCTTCTTTATTCTCTCTATTTCTCTCTCTATTTTTCTTTAGTTTAATCTCAACACTACATCATACTTATAGCCTATGTATTATTAGAATATTTATAAGTTTTTATTGAATCTGAATTTTACTCTAATTATAATTTTTAATATTATATAATAAGTATTCAAAATCATTCATAAATCTGGATTCAATTTCGGATTTCTATTTTAACTCAAATTCTAATCCTAACTCAAAACACCCAAAACTCAACATGAGGGGAGTAGCCCCATTTTTTGTATGTGGTAGCATAAAACTGCATAGTTCATATAGCTAGATACCATAAAATAAAACACCAAAAATATAATGATAAAATGCAGGATAACAACTCCATATCATATTGTGGAGAGAAAATCTGTGATTTCTATCATTGTTTGCTAGTTTGTCTGTTGGGCATGTTGAATCCAATATCATGGAAGTCAATCATAGTTTTTTTACAAAATCAATTAAAATTGAACATAAGATTTGCTGATTCTCATTGCAGCACTTGTTTTTTCAACTATCAATATGACATTCTTTTCTTGTTTATTAAAGTTTGACATTTTATGCTCCATTTTGTTCTCATTATATTTCTGTGGTTAAAGCTTACAGGGTTTCAAGGTTCTGGAGTTATTTGTTCAACATGACTGTTGTTTTGTTGTTCTTTGAATTTGCCATTTCTTTTAACAATATATACATGAAGCATTTTTTCCCTCTGATTTGCAGGAAGATTTGGCTGGTAATTGTACCCTTTTTATCACTGGCCAAGCTGGAGTTGGAAAATCTGTATGTCTTGGCTCTACCACTTCCCAATGACTTAACTTTTCCTTAAGTCTTAGAAGGGACAAGCGCTCCTCTGCATATATATGCCCAACGCTCTTCCAAAGGAATCAGAAACTGTGATTGATGATTTCTTGGTTAATCAATTATTAATTTGTCGGAGTATAGCGCTTCAGGGGGCCTGAAAGACACGGGAGCATAGGGAAGCCCTTTTTTTTAAAAAAAAAAATTTCCAAGATGAAGTCAAAGAGTAGCTACAGTGAACACTGATAGAGAATGCAGCACCTAGACGTCTTTAGAAGAAAAAAGAAAAAGCAATAATAATAGTAATTATTATTATTATTATTAAGTAACAATAGTGTCAAAATTGATACACTAAAAATGCATCAGGAGTGTCCGTAATTGGAAGAGAAATTAAATATTTTTATAGCAAAGATGATGAATGCTAGTTTGTGCAAGAGACAAGAGCTTGATCTTGATTTGTGATTTTAGTCTTTCTTGTAGGTTTTTGAGATACGTGTGATCAGTATGAAGGCCTGAGATTCCCTTGCATTATTTCTCAGGGGCTTATAAAGATGCATATTTGCAATCATAGCCATATGATAGACATATGCTACATATTTGAGTTATATCTTTTGTATTATATCAACAGGGTGACATGAAATACAGTATCTTTTTCTTATTGTGTTGAGTTTCATTCTTGGTATTTTGATACTATTCTTGCTGCTGACTTACAGAAACTCTAGTTTTATGTTGTGGACATATTTTTTGTTGTAGGCCTCTATTCATGTAATTGCATCAGAACTTGGAGTTGAGCTGTGTGAGTGGATCACACCCACACCTACTCTCTGGCAAGAGCATCAGCACAGTAGCAGTTTAGGTATGTTATACCACAATTATTTATGGGATAGCATCTCCAAAATAGTCAACTATAGTCATTAATTTCTTCTGATATACTCTTTCTTTAAATTAGAAAGGGTATATGTTTTAGGTATTTGGCATATAATAGGTGTTCTGTTTTTGGGTTGGGGAGAAAGGAGGACAGTGGCAGGGGGTGGGTTCTTTGAGAAATATCAGTATTAAAATTTCCTCTGGATATTCCAATTTCATCAATAACTGATACTGATTGTTCTAGGATTGCGCTATATGTCAAAGTTGGATGAGTTTGAAAACTTTGTCCAGAAGACGAGCAAGTATTCGCTGCTTCTTCCGTTGTCTCATGGAGAACCAAGGAGGCCGGTGGTTCTCTTAATTGATGACCTTCCTGCAACAAATGGAAGGGCTGCTTTTCTGAGATTAAGCAAGTGCTTAACAACTCTTGTTCACTCAACTAAGGTTCCAACAGTCATATTGTTGACTGAATGCCATAAGACTGAGTTCAGTGACAGTTCAACTCATTGCTATGAAGAACTCGAAACATCTCTTAGTAGAGCTGGAGCTTACAAGGTAATATATTTCCTGTGTTATGTTTTGAGTATTATAGAATAATGAAGCATGATATGTTGGTTTTATTTGGTCATGGCATCTTAAGTTGGAAACTTGTTAGGATAGGTTGGTTGTTCATAAAACCATTACTTTCTGAAGAAACAGAGGAATCATGAAAAATTGAAGAATCTACTGTGTATTGTTTCTTCCTGAATTGTGGGATTTTGCTTTTGTTGAAATCATCCGGACACTTCCCTTCTACAAAAAAACATGATAAGTATATTTTTTTTGTGGACATTTGGACACTACAAATGTTGCATTATGTAACCGTCTGCTCTCTTTTTACCCTTTCAGTGAGTGTGCTTCTAATCATTTTCATACGAATTTGCAGGTTACTTTCAATCCCATTACAGTAAATTCTATGAAGAAAACTCTTGCTAGGATTTGCCAAGTAGAGAAGTATGATGTGACCACAGGTGTGATAGATTGCATAGCAAAGACTAGTGGAGGTGATGTCAGACATGCAATTACATCTCTACAGTACTGCTGTTTAAGACCAGATAGATGCTCTTCTTTTCATGTGCCACTAAACACTCCTGAAATGAGATCCAAACATTCAACTTCTTTGTCATTTCCAAGAGTTACAGAACACGAGGACAATGATGCGTTAGCCTTCCCATCAAGCAGAGATAAAACATTGACACTCTATCACGCTCTGGGGAAGTTTCTACACAATAAGAGAGAGATTTCAGGTCAACCTGTCCTAGGTATGTGGTGTATTATTTTAATTTATTACACTTTTTTTTTCAAGCACCATGTAATTTGAATGATGAACTTATTTTAGTAGAATAACTATGATAAATCCACGGGCTAGTTATAAAATTCTGTTCTGCTGCTGTTCTCTTTTACTTTATTGTCCTAGAACTTACCATGAATTCTCTCGTCTCTTACTTTTTTACATGCTATCTGTATATTGGTACTTAAGCTCTTGATTTAGTGGTAAGAATTGCCTCAGATCTTTCAGAATCTTCCAGCATGTTGTTATGATAAGCCTTAGAAACAACCTATAAGGCTCATTTATCTATTATTCTCATCTTATCGGTTGTTTCAGTCTCTTCAGTCGGTTAGATCCTCAATTACAACGACAACCCGCAGAATACGTGGCCAATCAGGGTTTGCTTCAAAGGGCGTGCATCTGGAAAAAGGCCACCAGAGGGAGGGGGGGGGCACAGGGCGGGGGGGCAGGGGAGCCACCGAGTACAACCGAGGAGAAGGAGGCAAAGGGGCGGCGGGGAAGGAGGGGCAGGGGGGGACTACAGGGGGAATCGGGGAGAAGCAAGAAGAAACGGAGCAGTGGGGAAAGAGTGAAAGAGAGGTGTGGAGGGATGAAGGAGGACAGGGGAGGAAGGGGTGGGGGGGGGGGGGGGGGCAAAGGGAAGGTAGGGGGGAAAGGGGGGGGGTGAAGGATACCGGGTTGGGGGGGTGGGGGTACAAAAGGGGGTGTGGGTGGGTTGGTGGGTTAATGGGTGGGGAGGGGGGGGGGGGGGGGGGGGTGGGGGGGTGGGGTGGTGGGGTGTTTGGTGGGTGGTGGGGTTTGGGGGGGGGGGGGAGGATACCAAGAAGGGGGGGGGGGGGGGTGGGGTGGTTGGGTGGGTAACATGGAGGGGGGGGTGTGGGGGGGGGTGGGTGGAAGGTTGGGGTGGTGGTGGTCTGGGGTGGGGAAGGTTATTGGAGGGAGGGGGTTGGTGTGTGGGGAAAGGGCAGGGGGGTGTGGGGGGGAGGTGGGGGTGTGGTGGTGGGGGGGGGGGGGGGGGGGGGGGGGGGGGGGGGGGGGGGGGGGGGGGGGGGGGGGGGGGGGGGGGGGAGGGGGTGGGGGGGGGGGGGGGGGGGGGGGGGGGGGGGGGGGGGGGGGGGGGGGGGGGGGGGGGGGGGGGGGGGGGGGGGGGGGGGGGGGGGGGGGGGGGGGGGGGGGGGGGGGGGGGGGGGGGGGGGGGGGGGGGGGGGGGGGGGGGGGGTGGGGG
>RXID01016398.1:0-16063 GCA_005019695.1 Trichopus zeylanicus subsp. travancoricus | reverse complement strand
GGCGGAGCCGGAGGCCGGGCGGGCGGGAGCGGAGGCGGAGGCCGGGGCGCAGGAGCGCCGAAACGCGGGCGCGAACGGCCACGGCCGAGGCCGTTCCGCCACCGCGTGCCGGGGACGGAGGCCGAGGCCGGCGCGCCCGCACTCGGAGGCCGAGGCCGAGGCCGTTCCGCCCCCGCGTGCCGGGGACGGATGCCGAGGCCGGCGCGCCTGCACGCGGGGGCGGAACGGTCTCGGCCTTGGCCGTCCGCGCCCGCGTGCCGGCGCGCCGGCCTCGGCCTCCGTCCCCGGCACGCGGGGGCGGAAAGGCCTCGGCGTCCGCCTCCGGTCCCGCTGCCGGCACGCCGGCGCCCCAGCCTCCGCCTCCTTCTCCGGCGCGCGGGGGCGAGATTTTTGCAAATAACACCCCGAAATATTCAAATTTACAGAAAAGTCCCCGAAATTTTTATTTTTGCAAATAACACCCCGAAGTTAAATTTGTAATTTATAAATATTAAATTTGTAATTATAAATATAAAAAACACTAATGTCTTTTTTGTAAAATTTTATTTAAAATATGATTAAAAATATAAACTTATTTATAAAAAAATATTGAAGGGGTCTATTTGTAAATGTACAATATGAAACTTGTAATTTTAAATTTTAAGCTTTTGAACCTTCGATGACTTAGTTGTCAATTTTATTGATAAAATAAATAAAATTTGGACATATTTATTGAGAAAAATATTAAAGGTGGTCTATTTTTAAATGTAAAAAATATTAAAAATTAATTTTAAAATAATTGTACAATTATTTTTTTAAAAAATCTGTGGGTCTATTTTGTAATTTATAAATATTAAATTTGTAATTATAAATATAAAAAACACTAATGTCTTTTTTGTAAAATTTTATTTAAAATATGATTAAAAATATAGACTTATTTATAAAAAAAATATTGAAAGGGTCTATTTGTAAATGTATAATATGAAACTTGTAATTTTAAATTTTAATCTTTGAAACCTTCGATGACTTATTTGTAAAATTTATTGATAAAATAAATAAAATTTAGACATATTTATAGAGAAAAATATTAAAGGTGGTCTATTTTTAAATGAAAAAATATTAAAAATTAATTTTAAAATTACAAGTTTCATATTGTACATTTACAAATAGACCCCTTCAATATTTTTTTTATAAATAAGTCTATATTTTTTATCATATTTTAAATAAATTTTTACAAAAAAGACATTAGTGTTTTTTATATTTATAATTACAAATTTAATATTTATAAATTACAAATTTAACTTCGGGGTGTTATTTGCAAAAATTAAAATTTTGAGGACTCTTCTGTAAATTTAAATATTTCGGGGTGTTGTTTGCAAAAATCCGCCCCCGCGTGCCGGAGAAGGAGGCGGAGGCCGGGGCGCCGGCGAGCCGGCGGCGGAGCGGAGGCGGACGCCGAGGCCGTTCCGCCCCCGCGTGCCGGGGACGGAGGCCTAGGCCGGCGCGCCGGCACGCGGGCGCGGAAGGCCAAGGCCGAGAGCGTTCCGCCCCCGCGTGCGGGCGCGCCGGCCTCGGCCTCCGTCCCCGGCACGCGGGGGCGGAACGGCCTCGGCCTCGGCCTCCGCGTGCGGGCGCGCCGGTCTCGGCCTCCGTCCCCGGCACGCGGGGGCGGAACGGCCTCGGCCGTGGCTGTCCGCGCCCGCGTTTCGGCGCGCCGGCGCCCCAGCCTCCGGCTCCGCTCCCGCTGCCTGCCGCCGCCTCCGCTCCGCCTCCGGCCGGCCGGCCTCCTCATCCGCTCCCGCCCGCGCGACGGGGTGTTATTTGCAAAAATCCGAATTTTGGGGACTTTTCTGTAAATACGAATAATTTCGGGGATTTATTTGCAAAATTCGAATTTCGAGGACGTTTTTAAAAATCGGAGTTCTTTCGGGTGTTATTTAAAAATCCGAAATCCGGGGTTAAATATAAAAAAATAAGTTTTTAGGGGTGTATGGGTAAAAATAATAGGGTAAAATCGAAATTTTTGGGTAAAATTTTGATTAAATAACAATCAGGGACTGTGGGTAAATATGAGCGAATTTGAAAGGAGCAGAGGTAATTACGGAAATTAGGGAATTAGCGATAATTATCTCAAATTACAGTGGGTCACCGGTAATTACCCTTTTATTTAATTATAAAATTTAGTATATAATCTTATATATTAAATTTTAAAATTTAAAATTTTAAAAGAGGATCGCGATCATGATCGGGTATGCCCGCAAGATTCCATCTTTTGTATGCAGACTCGGCCAACGGACCGCCTTGGCCTCTTCCCTTCCGCCTCCCCCTACCATTTTTTAACCCCCACCATCTTCTTTCCCCCTCTCCGCTCCCCTCTACTCTCTCCCAAACTCATACTATATATAGATGGATAACCCACTCTCACTGTATTATCCATTAGCCTTTTTCTTATTATTATTGTTCTTCTTCTCATTCAATCCTATCTAAAGGAGTAACACACTAGAAGCACTAGCTATGGTGCGACATGTCCTGCTGCCCAGTTGTGGCAAGCCGGATGCCTCGCCTCCGCCGTCGCCCCTCATCTTCGACGCATCCATCCTCAGCCGCCAGCAAGACATACCGTCCCAGTTCGTTTGGCCAGAAGAAGACAAGCCCTCACCTGAGGCCACCGAGGAGCTCGTCGTCCCCCTCGTCGACCTCCGTTGCTTCCTATCCGGGGACGCCGCCGCCACCTCGGAGGCCTCGCGGATGGTCCGGAAGGCCTGCGAGCGTCACGGCTTCTTTCAGGTGGTGAATCACTGCGTGGACAAGGAGCTCCTCGACCAGGCGCACCGCTGCATGGACGCGTTCTTCTCCATGTCGCTGGCAGAGAAGCAGCGGGCGCAGCGTCGGCCCGGTGAGAGCTGCGGCTACGCCAGCAGCTTCACCGGTCGGTTCTCGTCCAAGCTCCCCTGGAAGGAGACCTTTTCCTTCCGCTACTCGTCCTCTCCTCTGTTCTCCACACTTGTCTGCGACTACATCGTCCAAGCCCTCGGCAACGACTTTCGCCATTTCGGGTAACAAAGACTGATTCAAATTGAGTTGAATCATTACTTGGTTATAGCTTTGATTGTGAAGTGGAACGAAAACGAAATGGTCTCTGTTTGGGATTCAGGGACGTGTACCAGAAGTACTGCGACGACATGAGCAGTCTGTCACTGGAGATAGTGGAGATTCTGGGGCTGAGCCTCGGTGTCGGGAGGAGGGATTTCAGAGACTTCTTCGAGGGCAACGACTCGATAATGAGGCTGAACTACTACCCGCCGTGCCAGAAGCCGGAACAGACGCTCGGCACGGGGCCCCATTGTGACCCGACATCCCTGACTATCCTCCACCAGGACCACGTTGGTGGCCTCCAGGTGTTCTCCGAAGGCAAGTGGCGCACCATCAGCCCCACTCCCAACGCCTTCGTCGTCAATATCGGCGACACGTTCATGGTCAGATAGATTTCCCGCTCCTCTATTACTTCTTCCTCGATTGAGAGCTTTTGTTGCACTAACTAATGCGTCGGTTATTGCTAGTGCAGGCACTGTCAAACGGGAGGTACAAGAGCTGCCTGCACAGAGCGGTGGTGAACAGCGCCCAGCCGAGGAAGTCGCTGGCTTTCTTCCTGTCGCCGGAAATGGAGAAGGTCGTGAGGCCTCCGGGGAGTCTGGTGGACAGCCAGCACCCGAGAATCTACCCGGACTTCAAGTGGTCGACACTGCTCGAGTTCACGCAGAGGCATTACCGAGCAGACATGAAGACACTCGACGCCTTCTCGCAATGGTTTGTAGAATCGGCGGAGGCCATACAACAGTAAAAAAAAAACACTGCAGAATGGCCGATGTTTATTTTCTTGATAAAATTTTGTTTTTTGGTTTTAATCCTCTCTTCTTCCAAGTTGCCAGGCAAGCATGCTGTGAACAAATAAGACAAAGGTAAACTTGATTGATAGGAGAGGAGATTAAACCTGAAAAAAAAAAAGTAAAAAAAAAAAAAGAAGGTTAGATTGGATTCCCTAGTCTTTTTCTGTAGCCACTTTTGTTGTTCATGCCACCAAGAAATGGCAGTAGCACCCAAAAAATGCCAAAACACACTCTTGTTCTGTATTTTTTTTTCTCTCTTTTTTTTTTCTTATTCCATCAAAAGCGAGTGATAGAGATGGGCGGAATACACATAAGTGCAAAGAGGTATGAGATATCCAACTAGATAGCTTTATCCCAACCAAACGAAACAAATCAAAAGAAAAACCTTCCTCGGAGCCGCATCAGAATTCCTCTCCCCCTGCAACTGGCCTTGTGGTTTTGTCCTCGTCCGCCAAGCTTTTTCGACTAGTTTTTTAAATTTCTGTGTTGTCAGCGAGCTCCCATAATACAACGGCGATATGATATCAAGCAAGCACAATAATGAGTGATACAAGGAAGGATTAATAAAGGAATGAGAGAGGAGAAGAGTGGGGCAGAATAATTGAAGGGTTTGTCCTAGCGTCCGTCCTCAATTGCGGCGACATTCTTTTGCAAGATCGATCCGGAGTTAGAGGGCGTCTCGCGGATGGGACGTGAGCCGCCAAATCGGACAAGCGCTTGCCTCCTGAGCGCGCAAGCGCAAGCGCGCAAGCGTCGCATGCACGCAAAAACATGTTTGTTTCAGGGCAATGAGAGTGCACGAGCGGATACGACAAGACAGTCCTCTTGCCGTCCTCTCTCATGGATTGGCTGCGTCCTCCTTCGCGCAATCAGGGACGGATCCTACGTGGTCCGTGCCAATCAATCTCCCTGCGCGGCTACCAATCTAAGGACAAAATCTCAAACACCCTGCGTGCGTGACCTCCTGAGCAACTTCGCCGCTATCGCTGACACCCATTTTGCGTCCTTCGAGGTTGTAGTTGTTGATATCGTTGTTGTGGTTTATCTATTTCAGTTTCCAAGAAGCGCACAGCAAATATTATTCCTAGAGTTTCGGGTAACACAATCACTTACATTATCTTTTTTTGTTTTTCCATATTTTGGATAAGGAGCGCACTGACCGAAAACACAAAATTGGTATGATGTACTAAGTTTCGCATTAAATAATAAAATAAATAAAATTTAATATACACAGTAAAAATATTTATATTTTGTTAAGTTAAAGTTTTTAATTAATTTAATATCTGATTTATTATATTAATCTGTCGATAAATTCGGAAATTTTTTTGTACATATTTATTTGTTCGTACAAAAAAGTTAATTAGAAATTAAAATATTAAGTTAAAAATAATAATAATAAAATTTTGAAAGATTGATAAAAAAAAAAACCTAAGGGTGAAATTGTGTAATTCAATAGGAGGAAGTGGATCTCACTATTTTTATCAGGCAAAGAAAGCAACACAACAAGACCGGGGCACTCGGCGGAGGAGACAATAATTTAATTATTAGTCTGTGGTGGAAAACCACAGCCAACATTGGTTGGGCCACAGCACGAGAGAGATGTGGCACACTTAGCCAACTTAAATGGAGGGTGGGGTCTGCCTTGGGTCCGATACCAGGTTGGATTGCACCCCATACATCACACTCGAACGTCGAATCCAAGCCTGGCCAACATGGCTTAACCATACCTCATTGTCTCTCTGTCTATGTTGCATGCCCATGTTCCCGTCCGCGGCTCTAAAGTACTTAGATTCAGCTGCATAACATATAACATGTAACTGTATAACACCGTCTTGGCAAATCGAACTTGATTGGATTAGGCTTGACTTAGCCGCGTGTCATGTGTGGATCTTAGTCATTGGCTTAAATCGATGTTTTTGGCGTGAAGCGGAATTAACCCCATATATATTATCCGCATCAATCATAATCTGACGTGCGGACCTTAATCAATTAAGAATCGTGATTAAGAGCTCCAAATCCTATCCAAGTTAAGCCAAAATTTTGTCTCATGGAATGAAGAACTAGTTTTGTTATGTTTGTATTTTAATTTGAATGTGAAACTCATGGGACCGTGACTTCATTCATTAGGTTGATAATTTAGGGGTTATTGCAAACAAGTCCATGTTCACTTCCGTATTTGTAGGTAACCCCCCAAAATTTCTGTGTTTGTAAGTAATGGGATTAACCAAAGTTACTTCCAATTTCAAAGAAACCCTAATCAAGAGTAAAAAAAATGTTGAGTGAGACATGATAGATTAGTATCATATTTGATGAGGCATTGGAGCTGATCAGCCGAGGTAAAAGGTCGTTAAAACATAATCCAACAATCAGGTCGAGGTCTTGTAAAGTTGAGGATGAGATTGAGGTTGATTTGGTACCAAGGTTAATTAGTTGAGTAGATTGGAAATGAAAACTGAGTGTAAAAATAAAATGCCATTTGAGTCATCCGAGATAAAGTGCCTCGTGGATCCGAGATGTGAAATTATTCCTATATTACGATACTTGGATCTCAAAGGATGTTTACACCAAAGCTCCCCTATGATCGAATAACCTCGTAATTCAAGTTACGAAGAACTGACTATTATAGGAACTAATTCTCATGACCAAAATAGAAAATAAATCCCAAGGGATTTGAAATTCAGTTACGAGAAGATTGGATGGAACTGCGACACCGAAGATTACCGGACTGGGATACACTTCGTACTATATAAATATCGTAATCTCTTAAGAGGTAAGGACTAATACCCAGTAATTTATTTTACTTTCTTACTGTTGATCTCTATCCTAACTTGAGTATTAGAGTGACCATTGTTGGAGAGTTTCTAACAGTCTTCTTCACAGTTCTCTTTTGTGCAAAGCATCAAGAAAGTGGCCTAATGGATTGAGTTCTCAAGGCGTTACACAGATCAAAGCCAATTTAGATTTAAGTCCTCATCAATAGTGGTAATTTCATTGAGAATTGCTCCACCATCTTCTCTCATCCAGATCTTGGAAGAGTTTACAATTATGCCATTAGCAACAAGGGTATCGACATCGAGGAATCAGCCTGGGGGTGCAGACCGCTCCCACGCGGGTAGAATTGCGTGACTCATCCAATAGTCTAGCTTGATCTACTCATCGAGTCGACTCAACCATCCCTCCTTTGCCACAGTAGGAACTTTGGAGGGCTCGTTGTAAACCATTCCCTAGATGCCCATAGCTCCTCTCGACTTGGTGAGTTGGCGAAAGTTTCATGCGTTGATTGCGGTAGCTTTGCAAATGACACAGATGCTGGAAGCTCTTGCTCAGATGATGCAAAACCTCCACCCTTAATCTCAGGTTCCACTTCAAAATGAGCCACTAAGCTTACATGATCAGCTGCATTCACAAGTTGTCAACCAACTTCACCATAGCAGGTATCATCAACAGGGCTACCGAAACCCTCCTGTGGGAACCTCTCTTCAGCATCAAGCTTCAAGGGGTCGTGAGGGATATGACTCCACTTATGACCTGGCTGACCGACTGATGAGGCTATATATCATACTTATGCAAGCTGAGTCTCGAACAAAGCTACTCAAGGGGAAGATACTTGACATGCGATGTGGAGAGTATCGAGCGTTCCCATTCATCTTAATTTTATGAGGTATGATACGCCCCTCATTCCTAAGATTATCTATTCTCCAGTATAGCTAAAGTTCCGTCATCCTTTGTACGAAGTGTATGATGGCATCAAGAACCCCGTTGATCATATAAGCACCTTTAAAAATGCTATGATCCTCCATGATGCTTGAGATTTAACCATGTGCAAGGCATTTCTTATGACATTTTAAGGACCAGCTCAGACATGGTACTCCGAGCTATTGAGGCACTTGATCACACGCTTTGATGATCTAGCTGACAGATTTAAAGAGCAATTTATCTCTTGGTATTTCAGTGAAAAGACCCATCTACACTCTTAACTTTGAAGCAACAAGAGGGAGAAAGCTTGAGGGAGTATCTAGCTCAGTTCAACAAAGCTCAGCTGGAGGTGTCCGAGCTAGATAGTTCCATCATCCTTGTTGCAGCAATTAATGGGATAAGACAACCTTAGGTAGCATAGGAGATGGCTTGAAAATCCCCCAAGACCTTGGCCGAGTTTATCCAAATAACTCGAGAAGACATCAACACCAAAGAGGTTATGTCACCCAAAAAGGAATCTAAGGGCTGAGATAAACAAAAAAAAGAGATTCAAGAGGAAAAACCATCCAGGCTGGAAAAAATGGCGAATTGAGTGAAGAGAATGTCAACAAAAATTCTAAGCCTATACACCACTAAACAACTCCAGGACGGAGATGTTAGCTCAGATAGAACATGAGACCTTTTAAAAAAGCCACCACCATTCACTTCGAATAAGCTACAATTGGATAAATCGAGATATTACTAATTTCACAAAGACTATGGTCATGACACCAAAGAATGCAAATATCTCAAGAATGAGATCAAAAGGCTCATCAAGGAGGGGCATCTAGGGCACTTTATTCGTCGAGGGCAAAGAGCTAATGAAGCACCCGCCCAAGAAGATCAACCATGAGGTTCTCTTTGGAGGAGTCCTGCACTCGAGTTTCAAAATCTGCCAATTAAAGGCTATCTTAATATGATTCTTGTCAACCCAATAACACCAAGTGAAGCCTCGACTTTAACTTCCAAATGTCGAGCCATCACTGAGAAGTAGGAAGATTATAAAGAGGTCAAATAGCAACATTACAATCTCAAGCATACAGATATAGTATCCTCAACAAGAGACATGAAAGGGTATTTTGATTTCTTATAATAACGCTCTGGTTATCTCAGTGATTTTGAATGGCTATTTCACACAAAGTGTTATGATAGACATAGGGAGCTCGGCCAATATTTTGTTCATTCGGGCTTATGATCATATGAAAACAGAATCAATGCTAGAGCCTTACATAGGGACGTTGACTAGATTCATGAAAAATTCAGTCACTCCACTCGGTATGATTGAGTTCCATAATGAAAATAAAATTTGTGATGATTCGGACTCATTCAACTTATAATGTAATACTAGGGTGACCAGCGTTGAACCAATTGAAAGCAATAATTTTAATCTTTCATCTAGTTATGAGATTTCTTACTAAGCATGATATAGGTGAAGTTTGAAGAGACCAAAGCCTTGTGAGAAAGTGCAAGTTAACCTATTGGCAAAATAGCCTCGGTGAGAAGGCGAAAAGCTCGGTAGTCTTAGAAATCAAAGAATATGTTGAAGGCCTAAATAAAGTAAAAGCTAAACCTGTTAAGCAATTGGTCAATAAGGTTATTGATGGGAATTCAGGGAAGACTATAAAGCTCGAAGCAAATCTCGCTAAGCCCCTTCAAACCAAACTTGGTAAATTCTTACAAAAACTAGGACATCTTTGCATGGTCACCTGAAGATTTACCAAGTATAGATCTTTCGATAGCCCAACATAAACTTATCATGTCGGAGAACTATAAGCCAGTCAAGCAAAAGAGAAGACACTTTACCCTCGAACACCAGAAAGCAATCACCGATGAGGTAAACAAACTTCTTAATATAGGGTTCATAAGAAAAGTTCATTATCCTGAGTTGCTTGCCAATGTAGTGATGATGAGAAAGCCAAATAATAAATGGAGAATATGTGTGGACTTCACCAACCTCAACAAAATATGTCCGAAGGACAGCTACCCCTTACCCAAAATTGATCAGCTCGTCGATTTGACCTTAGGACATCAAGTTTTAAGTTCTCTAAATGCATTTTTAGGTTATCACCAAATTCAGATGCATCCTAAAGATGAAGAGAATACAGTTTTCAGCACCAACCAAGAAACTTTCTACTACATGGTGATGCCCTTTGGATTCAAGAATGTTAGCACAATATATTAGAGAATGGTGAGCAAAGTCTTCAAATGTCAGCTCAACAGAAATGTGGAAGTGTATATTAATAATATACTCATGAAGAGTCTCAGAGTTGAAAAACATCTTCGAGACCTTGAAGAAACTTTTGAGACACTTCGAAAGTACAAAATGAAACTAAACCCAGAGAATTATGCTTTTGATATGAGCTTGGAAAAGTTTCTTGGGTACCTCGTCTCAGAATAAGGAATAGAAGAAAATCCTAAAAAAATTAGAGCAATACTCAAGATGAAACCACCCTGCTTCACAAAAGAGGTTTAAAGGCTCAGAGGTTGGCTGGCAATCCTCAACCATTTTTTGTCTAGGAAAGGCGAGAAGTTCTCACCCTTCTTCAAAGTGCTGAAGCAGAGCTCCAGATCTGAATAGACTGAAGAGTGTAATCGAGCTTTTGAAGATCTTAAGAGGTACCTAGCTCAATCTTCACTTCTAGTAAGACCAAAATCAAAAGAGATGTTGTTCCTCTACGTAGCTACCTTAGATCAGGCTATTAGTTTAGTTTTAGTAAGTGACTGAGAGAGAAAAAAATGCCCTGTATATTATGTAAGTCATGTACTCTCAGGAGCTGAGATTTAGTATCCTCCGTTAGAGAAGATAGTTTATGTCGTAATCCTGGCGGCTCAAAAATTTCACCCATATTTTTAGGCACACCTTGTTGTAGTACTCATTAACATCCCGCTTTGGCAAACTTTGTAAAAGTTTGAGACCTCAGGATAATTACTTAAGTAGTCCATTGAGTTGAGTGAATTCGAGGTAAGTTTTGAACCTCGAAAAGCTATTAAGGCCCAAGCCTTAGCAGACTTCTTAGTGGAAACTACTTCATATCCCTTATGATCTAAACCCGATCCTTGGAAAGTTTGGGTGGATAGCTCTTTCTATGAATCAGGTTGTGGGATTGACGTTGTACTCCCAAGTCTCGATGGGAGGGTCACCGAGTACTCTACTCACTTGGAATCTGAAGCCTCAAACAATATGGCAAAGTATGAAGCTCTTCAGATTACGTGTGGCAATGATAGTAGGAGCAAAGAGCTTAAAGATGCTTAATGACTCCTAATTGGTCTATCTATAGGACAATGGAGAATATGAGATAAAGGATGATACTATGACCAAGTATTTGGCCAAGGTTCAAAAGCTTATCACATAGTTTGACCAAGTAGCAGTTTGCCAAGTACCACAAAACAACAACACTGAAGCTGATGCATTGGCATGACTAGCTTTGGCAACCTCAAACTCAAAGCCAAGGAAAATATTTGTGGAACATCTTCAAGCTCCAAGTTACTCTCAAGATGATAAAGTGCACCTAACTGAAGAAGAACCCTGCGGGATGGATTCTATCACTTTGTACCTCAAAACAAGTCAGCTTCTTGAAGACTTAAAAGAAGCTCGGAGAATTAAGAGGCTAGCTCTGAATTTTGTCTTGATAGATGAAGTTTTGCACAAAAGTTTCCTTTCAAGGCCTTTGCTTTGGTGCTTAAGACAAAGTGAGGCTGAGTATTTCATTCGTGAGATGCATGAAGGGATCTGTAGGAGCCATGGTAGAGGGCGAGCCCTGGCTCATAAACTCCTAAGGCAATGTTACTATTAGCTTCACATGGCCTCTAAAGCAATAGAGTTTATTTCCAAATATGAATAACGCTAAAGACATGCCTCAATCCACAACATCATCACAGTTTGGCTCTAGCAAACCCAGATGGTCTGACCATTTGATCAATGAGAAATGGACACACTTGGTCTGTTCCCTCAATCTTCAGGACAATAAAAATTTTTAATAGTCATCATCGACTATTTCACTAAATGGAAATAGAACCTCTTGCAACCATCATAGATAAGAAGTTCCAAGAGCTTCTATGGCAAGAAATAATCTGTAGATTTAGATTATCTTGTACTATCATAACAGATAATGGAAGATAGTTTGAAAGCTCAAAATTTAAGAATTATTACAAATAGCCTTCACATTAAGCAAAAGTTCACTTTGGTTGTACACCTATAGTCAAATAGATTGATTGAGATAACCAATCAAATCTTACTTATAAGAATAAAGAAACGCCTAGAGAAGATCAAAGGAGCTTTGATTGAAGAGTTATCATATATTTTGTGGTCATATCGAACCACCCCTCAGATCCCAACCAGTGAATCATCGTTCCTACTTGCTTATGGGGTTGAAACAGTCAGCCTAGTAGAAGTCAGCCTCACCTCATTGCGCCTCAGGGCCTATGACCCTGAGGTAAATGAGAAGAATCTCATAGTAGAGAAAGACCTTGCATTAGAAGTTTGGGAAAAAGCTTGCACGAGGATTGTAAAATACCAATGACGAGTGACTTGGTATTATAACAATTGAGTTCATAGCAGAGAGCTACAGCCGGGAGATTGGGTGTTACGTTGAGCTAAACTCGCTAACCAAGATTCAGGTAAGCTACTGCCAACATAGATGGGCCCATTCAAAATTGCCCTAGTAGTAAGACTAGGAGCATACAAGCTGGAGTATGGAAATAATGAAGTTCTTCCAATGACAAAGCATATTAACAATCTAAGAAGGTTCTATCTTTAAGCCTTACTTATCCTTCTTATCTTTTTAGAAAAAATTAAAGTTTTGGTAAGGTATTAATTCTAATCGTGCAAAGAATTCAGTTCACTGAGACACAAAGACCTCGGTCCGCTAAAGCACAAAGACCTAGATCCACCTAGGCACAAAGACCTTAGTTCGTCGTGACACAAAGACTTGGCTCTGCCTAGGCACAAAGAACTCGGTCTACCGAGGCACACAGATCTAGGTTCACCCAGGCACAAAAACCTCGGTCCATCGAGGTGCAAAGACCTAGGTCCGTCAGGCACAAAGACTTGGGTTCTCCTAGGTACAAAGACCTGGGTCCATCCAGAACCTCAGTCTGCCAAGGTATAAAGAGCTAGATTTTCCTAGGCATAAATACCTCTGTCTGAGACGTGAAGTCCTCAATCAATGAGGCATAAAGCCCTCAGTTCGCTGAGATACAAAGCCTTCAATCAATGAGGCACAAAGCTCTCGATCTACTGAGACACAAAGCTCTCAGTTCATTGAGTCAGAAAGTCCTCAATTAATAAGGCACAAAGCCCTCAAACCGCCAAGGCATGATGTCCTTGATCCATCAAGGCACTAAGCCTTTGGTTCACCCTGGCACAAAGTCCTCAATTCATAGAGAATCATCGTAACACAAAACCTTGGGTCTACTAAGGTATAATAGTAAAAAAATCCATTGAGGTATAAGGGCACTAACTCCGCAAAGGTGTTGCATCACCCTACTTGGGATGTTTACATGACTCAGAGCACAATGCTAAAACACCCTATGGGTCAGCCAGTACTAACTGAATAATTTTTGCACACGACAGAGTCAAAGCTGGGGGCTACTTTCCCAGTATTAACCAAATTAAAACTTGAATTGCGCTAAAAAAATTGAACCAATTTATAATCAAAAATAGTTGATGAAGTGATTTGCTATGAAGACATCTAATCAAGTAATAAATAGACAATGAAAATTTCATTACGTCGAAGTAGTTAGGGTTACAAAAAGTAGGGGGTGATGCTTGAATAGGAGCTATAGTAAAGTTTTTGTTGATCTATTTTTCCAAAGAGGTTGAATGTCAGTTGAACCGCCATCATCTTCAGAGGAATTGAGGGAATAGTGAAAACTAGTGCTGGAAAGATCCTTGTAGGGTGGCCTAACATCATCTTCAAGACAAGGATCTATTGCTTGACAAACATCCCACCTCACCATCTCAACTCGTGTGGTATTATACAACTCAACTGATAGGGCTCAAGGATTGAAATCTACTCTTCTTGAGGTTCGTATCATGGTATCACAGAATCAATTACCCCTCGAAAGCCTCAGCAATGAGTTTGCCAACCTCCCTTAGATACTCCTCGAACCCTTTAAAGTTCTGGATTATGAGAGCTCGAACATCTTATAGGGAAAGCTCGTACTCTTGGCTACTCTAGAAACTTGTGATGGCGTCCTCTTGCACCTTGAGAAGGTCAGTGGCTCAAGACTTTTGATGCCACTCACCTTCCTAGCGAGCCAAATCTCATTTCTCCTTTGCTTTGGTCTATGCCTCTTCAACTTCCGCCTTCTGATCTTTAGCCACCTCAAGTTGTGCTTGAGCTAAGTCCCACTCTATGGCAACTCTTTCTCTGGCTTCTTATTCTGAGCAAGCTCTAGTCGAATTAGTTCTACCTCTAATCGTAAAGCCTCTGCCTCTTCTTCAACAATAATAAAATTATTTTGGTTTGTGGCAGCTTCTTTCTTGGCCTCAAGGTAGTGCTTCTCCGTGAAATAAAAATATTCCACCATCTATGAGTCAAAGTAACAATTAGATAGTAACAATCTAAATTCTGAAGTAACAAAATAAGGAATACTCACATCACAAGCAACGTTCACCCCACCAATAGATAACTCGATGGGAATCATTTGTGCTATCTGAGAATTAGAGTGAAAGGTCTCTTTTGGTTTGGGGCCTTCTTCAATGGGCTCTTTACCCGATCGCCTTGCTTGGGGAGGGCTCGAGCTACTTACCTAGACCCTCGGTTGATGAAGAGGCGATGAGGTGATCAACTACCTCATGTGGTAGCTCGGCCTCAAGAGTTGTCTTGTCGGGTCCCATGGTGGGCTCAACCTCAGCAACCAAAGGGGAACTGGAAGTCTTCTTCTCTTTCTTCTTTCTTCGTTCACTACTCCAGGTAGTGAAGTCACTACCTTTGCCCCCTAAGGTTTGAGACCTCTTCTTTTTCTTCTTCGACTTAGCTAGTTTGGAGAGCTCTGTGGGAACTTCATCCCTCGAGGTACGCGATCATTTTTTCTTTTTCTCCTTCCTAGCTAAAGCAGGCTGGTCGGAGGGCCCCTTCGCGTCTCCATCAATTTTTTTCAATCTTCGAGGCAAGGGGGCTGGGGCAACTCAGGGCATGCTAGCCTGCCTCTGAAGTGACATGTCCATAAAGGAAATCTTGTCAAGCCCTGCCCTTGAAGCAAAGGAAAGATCAATCAAGGGTAAGGAAAAACTCATCATTCTGAAGTTTGACAAATCATACCTAACTCACAAGCTACCGACAGACCAAGTGAAGTGAGCTTTACTTCAATCGACCACCTCGAGGTAGACCTCAGCTTCTGTGCCTCAAAAGACCGAGATGTCAAGAGCTGCCTGACCTCTGGGGATGCAATTGGAGGCTTCCTATGCCTGGAAGGGTCTCCCCATTCACTTTTAAGTTGAGAGTCCTCAGTAAATATTCTCATCTAGTGGTTTTTCTAGAAATAGATGGAAGATGGGTTGGCTCTGAAGAGATGCTAACTCCTCCTTGAGGAGAGATACCATCTCCTTGAGCACCCAAGCTACGGTCGCCTTAGAATATTTTGTGAAACATCTCCACAGTAGGGGAAACACCCTTGACATAGTTAAAGCTCAAAATGCTATGATTAATCTCATAGCATTGGATACTAATTGGTTAGGGGCTAGGTCCAAGTCGGCTAGCATTGCCATGGTACAACTATCCATGAGGTATCTAAGACTAACTTTGAACATTTCCCAAAAAGTGTTGAATGAATACCTGAACTACTCTTTAAGAAGAGAGCTGGCATCCTTCGAGCCCCATACATCCACTTCTACCCCGTTTGGAAACCTAAAGAGTTGCACTAAGTGTCTTATCTCTTTTTCTCTAAGCATTTGCTCTGATAGCCAGACATGAACTGGAGGGTCAGTGTTACCTATTGAAATCACAAAAGTTGGGTTACCAACTCGAGCCACCCTCAGACCTTATGAGCTCTATGATGGCCAAGGTCAATCTTGAATTAAAAGGAAACTAACTAAGCTTCGGCAATAAGTCGAATCTTGGGATGAGACCTAAGTCAAAGACAGATGTATTAAGCCTAAGAAGGTTCGGTGTAAGACTGAGTTTTAGAGCCCTAGCATTCAATTCTTTGTATGAAGTAAGGGTTAACTTGCTAAATGTAAGGATCAAAAAGGGGACATTCATACCAGGATAACAAGCGAGTGCAGTACCTATGGCTGAAGAAGTATTAGTAGTCATTGGCGAAGCCGCTATTGGAATAGTTCTAGCCCCTGTGGCCATTTGAATAATAAGAACAATGTTGGTGGCGAACTTCACAGTAGGGGCTGGCAAAGAACAACACCGCTGGAGGTAATTTCCTTGTACATTGTCATCGAAATTGTCTAAATGAAAGGGAGAAGAAGAGATTAAAGATTGGATCTAAGAGAGGAAAGGAGAAAAAGA